>CM066049.1:47295857-47418038 GCA_033557465.1 Ichthyophis bannanicus
CGCAGGGATGACCTGGGTTGGTGCTGAGCCACTGGTACGGTGGGGAGGAGGAACAGTAAGCGGGGGTACCCTTCTCGAAAAACAATGATCTGCAAGACCCATTCGTCCATAAAGATAAGCCGCCCAGGACTTCCAGAAGGCCGACAATCTGCCCCCCCCACTCCCCCGGGAGCACTGCCTGGCCCGCAGCCCTGTGGTCTGTTTGTCAAAAGGATGAGCCACTCCTTCCCTGGTTCTGGGGGTTCCTTTCTTTTGCTTCCTGTCCCTTTGGTGTTTTTGATGATACGGATGTTCCGTACAAGGATTGGTATGCAGCTTGCTTATATCGTGGGAGGCTGCCATTTGCTGGTAGGAGTTGTATTTCCTGTGTGTGGGATAGGGCTTGCAGTTGAATTTTCCTTTTTGAGTGATGGAGCTACGCGCCCACCCATCTTCAGTGAGGGTCTGGAGGGTGGCTACAATGCTCTTTCATGTCATTGCCCGGATTGGTGACCTTTTCGGCCGAATAGGGGATTGGCCATTGCAGGGGCATTGGCGATGCACTTGTGGGTATCCTCAAGCAGCCCCCGATGGCCCGCAGGCCATTGCTAAGTGCCTCGGTGGGGTTATGGCCGTAACCATGGTTCATGTGGCAGTCTCTCAAAAACACCATATACTGTACTGATCAGGGAGTTTGTCCTCATTCTTTGAGGTCTCCAAGTGTGGTCGTAGACGTTGCTTTTAGCTTCCTGTGGTAGAGGATGCAATGGTGTCCTTTAAAGGTTCCCAGCAGTATGTCCTGAAAGAGGGATATGATGGAACTGGTGGGCAGCAATCCTCGCATTCAGCATGGGCTTCCTGGAACATCTATCTTTCCCACATTTCGTCCAAAGTTTTCGCGCTTCTCTCCCCAGGTGGGGACCTGTTGGCAATTGAGTGCACACCGAGTTTATGTGCTTCAGAGTCGGAGGGACCCGATGATGGAGTGGTGTGAGGGAGCTGACTCTTCATGAAGCCTGGGTGGCATTGGCCGGGACTTTGATATTTTGTGTCCTAGCTTGCAGGGGCATTGCACGGGACGATGCTGGAGTCCTGCCAGAGCTTGGATTGTGTGTCCAAAAGGAGTTAGTGAAACCGGTAGAGTGACTGGCATTTTCGGTGCAGTTTAAATACATGAGGACCTCCGGATCCTGCTTGGTCTCGGGGGGTTCTTGAAGGTGTAAGGGCTCTAAGATAAAACGCCACCTTAATGCAAGAATTTGGGTTTAAGTAAGGTTTTCAGGCAGTGGAGTTGATGAGGACGCGGGTTCAGAACCCCACTGCCTGAAGCCGTGGTGGATCCCCCCGCTGAGTCTCACACGGGTTTATGGGCGACAGGGTCCTTGGCTGGGGAGGAGACTGAGCCCAGCAGCGGCTGTCTCTTCTTCCTCATCGTGCTCCCCCATGAGAAAGAGGATAGTGATAGTCCAATGCTGTCATCAGTGGACGTAGCCGATGTACTGTCCGCCCTTGCAAGTTTCGGCTCTGTATTGCCGGGGGCTTTCGTTTGCAATCCGGTCGTCCAGGGGAGATGGAGCAGCTTGGAGGCCTTCCTGCAGGAGGCTGGTGAGGTTGGAAAGTAGCTGCAGCATGCTCCCCTTGGTTGGGGGAAGTTCCCCTGCGGTGGTGGCATTGTCTGTGTTGCCCTCGAAGCTGTTTCCCTTGCTAGCAATGGGGATGATGTGAGAAGGGCTAGGTCTCGTAGCAGGGCTGGTGCGTGCTCTGTACCTGCTTCTTTGGGCTTGGTGCTGTTTCTCACGCCCCTGAGCCGGAGCTGTTGGATCTGCACCATCTCCTATGGTGATGGGACCGTCTGTCCTTTTCCCTGCGCTGGAGTTGTGAGTTCGCTTGCGTTGGCTCCTGTGTTCTCCTTCACTTATGCAATCGCTGCTACGTTCACGGCGCCCGTTCGCGGATCCAGTGCCTGTGGGACTGAGGGACCCGGCGTTGAAGGGAGATCCTTCTTGCAGCTATGTTGGGGGGAGTTTCCGGCTTCAGTGCAGAGAAAGAAGCCATTGTTGCCTCATCACGTTGAGGAGAAGACCCAGTGTGATCAAGCCAATCACTGTGGAGTGTAAGGAGCTCGGAGGAACTGTGAGCTCATCAAGATGGCAGCCCCCAGAAGAAGCATAACTTTTATGAAGATCAAGAGACCCGCGGAGAGCTCCCGTTGGACTCCAGAAGAGTTACTGAGGATCTTGGTAATTGCGGCAGCATTGGGTCTTGCCAGAACAGAGCACCAGGGTCAGAGGCCTCTGAGAGCACATCCTGGGTCCCTATTTGGTCGGACACTCACGTGGGTTCATTTTCTAGTGCAACAGGAACACTTCTTAAAACTGTGTTTTGCCGATTTCGGCATCTTCTGACCTGTAAGTAGTCCTGTTATTGAACTGGAGATATTTCGTGTGTTTTCTTTCTATGTTTTCTTCCTTCTGGATTGAAAGATGGTAATGAGAGCAGGATTCATGTGTTGCAGGCACGGGGCGGAAGAAGAAAGAGGGCAGGCTAGGGACGGGCCGGTGGGTTGGGCCTCTGACTCATGCTCAGAAAGGTTTACAGTACAGCGCGTCTCCTTACCA
Source organism: Ichthyophis bannanicus (assembly GCA_033557465.1). NCBI lineage: Eukaryota > Metazoa > Chordata > Amphibia > Gymnophiona > Ichthyophiidae > Ichthyophis > Ichthyophis bannanicus. The sequence goes on from CM066049.1 coordinate 47,298,455, forward strand.
GGTGTGGCTGACGAAGCCGGCTTGTCCATGGAGAATGGATAAACCCATCAAGCCCAGTACCTGTTTCCAACAAGGGCCAGTCCAGGTCACAAATATTTTAATAATGGTTTATGGAACTTTTCCTCAGGAATTTGTCCAAACCTCTTTTAAACCCAGCTACACTAAGAGTAGCTGGGTGTAAATTCATTGTTCATTGTAAACCGCGCTGATGCTGAATATTATTATTTATATCGCGGTATAGAAGAGACTATAAATAAATAAAAATAAAATAAATAATAAGAGCTTTTACTATATCCTCTGGTAATGAATTCCTGAGTTTGATTTTGCATTGAGCAAGAGAAACATGATGGCAGAAAAAGATCACAAAGCCTATTCAATCTGCCCTTCCCTACCAACTGCTATAGAGTCCCATTTTCCTTGAGAGATCTTCTGTGTTTGTCCCATGCTTTCTGGTATTCCAGATACTGTCCTCGTTTCTACTATGTCCACCGGAGACTGTTCCACACATCTACCACTCTTTCTGTACATAAATATTTCTGCATATTACTTCTGAATTTGTCCTCTTAAACCTTCATTCTATGCCCCCTCGTTGCAGAGCTTTCTTTCAATTGAAAGATGCTCTCCTTTTGTGCATTTACTGCATTTATGCCACGGAGGTATTTAAATGTCTCTATCATATCTCCTCTCTGCTGTCTTCCATCCAAAGTCATGAGATGGTATAAAGAAACATTAACTGATTATAAACCTGACACTAGTACACAAATATAGTAAATTGCCATAACTTTGTATCCACGCAATTCTGTATATAGTCACCCTAACCCTGTAACCAGTTAGTTCATTGTACATAAGTTGTTAAATTCAATGTAACGTTTTCTATCTGAGTTCGATGTCAAACCGTCCCTGATCTCTGGACAGGGCGGTATATAAGAGCATGTTAAATAAATAAAGTAGTATACATATTAAGATCTTTAAGTCTGTCTCCATATGCTTTATAACTAGCCCCACCGACCATTTTGGTAGCCCCCTCTGCACCGACTCCATCTTGTTTATACAGTCTCCAGAATTACACACGATACTCTGAATCAGGTTGCACTAGAGACTTGTATAGAGGCACTATTACTATCCTTTTTTCTGTTGGCCATTCCTCTCCCTGTGCACTCAAGCATCCTTCTGGCTTTCGCCATTGATATTTCTACCTATTTAGCCACCTTAAGATCATCAGAAACAATCACGCCCATGTCCTGCTCTTCTATAGTACCGTAGACAGAAGTATTTCACCCTCTTTACTGTACCGCTCTCAGAGATTTTTGCAGCCCAAATATATGACCCTGCATTTTTTAGCATTAAATCTCAGCTGTCAAATTCTTAGCTATTCTTCAAGCTTAGTTAGATCCCTCCGCACATTTTGTTTATCTACCCTTCCTGGGTGCTACCCTATTGCAGATTTTGGTATCATCTGCAAAGAGGCAAACCTTACCCCACAGCCCGTCAGCAATATCATCACTAACAAAAATGTTAAAGAGAATTGGACCAAGAACTGATCCCTGTGGCCAGGGCCAATGCTAGGGTTTCAGGCAACCCCCTCCCTCACTATTATTAGATGGCGGGCTTCACCCACCTCCCTCCATAAGGAGCCTACCCAAAGAAGCAGCACTGTAAATACTGCAGCGGGCTCTGGAATATCCAAACACCTATTTGAAAAGCTGAACAATTCAGATTACTACAGTACAGATCTCGACATGCATACTCCATGTTAACAGAACATCTGGCCTTCGTCACACACTCAGAACACAGACCCTCACCAAGTACAGAATAAGTGACCACATCCTAAAAATAAAAATCTGTAAATAGTAACACAGTATATAGATAAAAATTAAACAGCAATCCCAAGAAGCAGATTCTGCATACAATGCAACACCAGAGAAATAGAAAGAGATGCATTTCCTGTACTATATCAAATATAAAGACTGAAATAAAATTATTTGTTCTACCTGTGTTATCAGATCATTTGATTCACGCTGGTCCTAAGCTGAGGTTTCTGTTTTCCTCTGGTCTTCTCTTAGGCTCTCTTTCTATGGTCTCTAGTCCATCTGCCATTTCTTGTCTCCTCTTTTGTTTTCTTCACTTTGTTTCATCTTGGATATTGATCTTTCCCTGTCCAGCTTTCTTCCATTTATTTTTCTCTCTGTCCACTCAAAGTTCACTACTCTTTCTTACCATCCAGTCCTCAGTCCCCCTCTTTTTTACTCCATCTACCTCCCACTTCTCAACCTCACTCCAGTCCTCCCATTCCCCATCTCCTTTTTCCTGGTCTCACTCACTCTCTCTCCCTGCACACTGGAAGTGAATGCTATGGGCAGAATTGGCTGATGTTACTGACTCAGAGGAGGAAAGATGAAGCTGGGGATCGTGGCTGCACGATGTTGGAGCTACATGCACTATGAGTAGTGCCAGCTCTTGGGCCCACCATCTGAGTCCCCACTATACTCTCCCCATACCCAGCCAATCTTAAATTCTGTCTTCTTCTCTTTTCTCTCACCCCATTTTAAAGTTTCCACCTATCCCAGTCCCTGCTCTCGCCCTAGCTCCCTTTCCCCAGTACTGCCTCCAAACATACCTTCCACACACCCACCCAGCTAGTTCCTCTTCCGATTTTCATTAATCCTGCCACTCCTTTGTCCTCCTCATCCCCGCATTCATTCTTATGGCCCCTCCCTCTCAACAGTTCCCACTATATGACCTGTTTTTCTTCTTCCCTCCCACACAAAAATATCTGACCCCCTGCTCCATCCTCACTCCTCAGCTTCCCTTTTCCCTCCCCCAGACCCAGCCTCACCCCCTTCCAGTCCTCCCCAAGCATCAGCTCCCTTCTAGTTCCAGTCCCTCCCAACATCATCTCCCTTCCAGTCCCAGTCCTTCTATCTTCCTGTATCAGCCCATTTCCAGTTCTAGTCCCCCCAGTATCAGTCCCCCTCCAGTTCCTCCCAACATCATCTCCCTTCCAGTCTCCCCATCACCCAGCATCAGCCAATTCCAGTCCTAGACCCCCCCCCCCCCCAGTATCAGTCCTCTTCCAGTCTAGTCCCTCCCAGAATCATCTCCCTTCCAATCCCAGGCTCCCCATCCCCCAACATCATCCCAATCCCAGTACTAGCACCCCGGGTATCAGTCTTCCTCCAGTTCTAGTCCCTCCCAGCATCAGCTGTCTTCCAGTCCCTACCATCACCCAGCATCATCCCATTTCCAGTACTAGCCCCTCCCAGCAGTATCTCCCTTTCAATAGCAGTCTTCCCATCCCCCAACATTACCCATTTCCCATTCTAGCCCCCAGTCTTCTTACAGTGCCAATGGCCCCCACACACACACACGGCCCCACACCACGAGGTGCCTTGCGTGAGCCTGACTGGCTTCAGAAGGAGCCAATGAGGCATGAAGGCCAGCGCCCTGATTCACTTCTGCACAACCAAGGGAGTAAACAGCAGAGCTTTCCTTTACTCTCGTGGTTGTGATAAGTTGCAGATACCAGCGCCACTGAGTTCCTGGAGGTTGAACAGGAGCACTTCCTGACTCCTGCGCAAGACAGGAAGTGACCCTGTTTATTTATTTATTTTATTTATTTATTTGCAACGTTTTTATATACCGCCAGTTCCTAAGATCAGTGGCGGTTTACATCGAACAAAATGTCATAATACAGAGAACAATATGTCATAATATAGAGAACAATGTAAAAAATATAGAGGAAACAATAATTAAACTATTAACAAATACATGTAACTTTAGACAACTTTGTACAGTTCTGAACCTTTTACAGTTTTTTACATATTTTACATATATACAGGTTTTAGATATTAGCTGTTTAACCTTCAGGAATTCAGTGATGCCGGTATCTGTGACATCACAGCCACAGGAGTAAAGGAAAACATCACTGTTTACTCTCGCCACTGTGCAGAGGTGAACCGGAGCGCCAGGCTATGGGACTCGCCAGCTCCCTCAAGCCGATCAGGAGCATGCGGGGCCCTCATGCCCGCACATACCTAGGGCCAGCCCTGCTTGGGGGGTGGAGGCATCTAGTGATGGCGCCCCCTGGAGAATGGCGTCCCCACTGCCACGCTTACCCCCGCTTAGCGGGTAGCGCAGGTCCTGCCTGCAGCACACCATTGGTAACATCCTTCTCAGAATGGGCTCCATTTACCTGTAATCACTTTAGGATCCATTCCTAGAGTGTCAAAGGCTTTACTGGAATCTAAGTATACCACACCTAGGGCTCTCCCTCTGTCCAATTGGATAGTGGGAGTGGTGGGGGGTGAGAGAAAGAGAGAGATGATGAATACCAAATACCTCGGGGGGGAAGAGAAGGAGAGCGATGCTGGATATGGGATACTTGGAGGGGAGAGGGGGAAAGAAGAGAGATGCTGGAGATCCTAGGGGAAGAAGTAGGGAAAGGGAGATATTTGAGACCTGGGTGGAATTTGGGAAGGGGAGATGCTTGACTACACATGGAGTGGGGAAGGGGAACATGGCCAATGGTTTGGGTAGGGTGTCAAATACCTTGGGCCAGACTATGTGCAAATCACTTAACCCTCCACTATCTCAGGTGCAAATTTAGATTATAAGCCCCCTAGGGATAAGAAAATACCTACTGTATCCAAATACAACTCACCTTAGCTGTTCTTAAAAAGATGTGGACTAAATCCAAAATCCTCCCCCCCCCAATCAATTTGGCATGTTTTATCCTCAGTTCCCTTCCAGCCCAGCATCTTTCCTTATGCTATCCAAGTATTTTCCCCTAACCCAGTACCCTCCCTTGTCCTCCTCGCTCCCTCACCAAACCACCCCCCCTCATCTCCCTGCCTACCCTGCATTCTTGTCAATAAGAACATAAGAACATAAGAAATGCCATACTGGGTCAGACCGAGGTCCATCAAGCCCAGTATCCTGTTTCCAACAGTGGCCAATCTAGGTCATATGTACCTAGCAGTTTCCCCAAAAGACACAGGTTCTGCAGTGCTGTACTAGGCCAAGCGTTGATATCCTGGGTCCCTTTTTAATAGTGGTTTATGGACCTTTCCTCCAGGAACTTGTCCAAACCTTTTTTAAACCCAGCTATACTAACAGCCCTTACTACATCCTCCGGTAACAGATTCCAGAGTTTGATTACACGTTGAGAGAAGAAATATTTTCTCCTATTTGTCTTAAATAGTTTACCCTGTAGCTTCATTACATGCCCCCTAGTCCTTCTATATTCTGATAGCGTAAACAATTTATCCACGTTTATCCGTTCCACTCCATTCATTAATTTATACACCTCTATCATATCTCCCATCAGCCGCCTCTTTTCTAGGTTAAAGAGCCCTAACCTTTTTAGCCTCTCTTCATAGGAGTAGCCTTCCATCCCCTTCACCAATTTGGTGGCTCTTCTCTGTACTTTTTCTAATAACTCTATGTCCTTTTTAAGATACGGTGACCAGAATTGCACACAATATTCAAGGTGCGGTCGTACCATGGAGCGATACAGAGGCATTATAATATCCTTTGTTTATTCTCCATCCCTTTCCTTTATGATACCTAGCATTCTATTTGCTTTCTTGGCCGCCGCTGCACACTGGGCGGAGGGTTTTAACATGTTATCCACGATGACTCCTAAATCTTTTTCCTGGGTGGTGGTTTCTAATGTGGAGCCTTGCATCTTGTAACTATAGTGTGGGTTGTTCTTTCCTAGGTGCATAACTTTGCACTTGTCCACATTAAATTTCATCTGCCATTTGGATGCCCAGTCTTCCAATTTATCCAGATCCTCCTGCAGTTTTCCACAATCCTCTTGGGTTTTAACAACTTTAAACAGTTTTGTGTCATCTGCAAATTTGATTACCTCACTAGTTATTCCCTTTTCCAGGTCATTTATGAATATGTCAAAAAGTAGCGGACCCAGTACAGATCCCTGGGGTACTCCACTATTCACCTTTTTCCATTGGGAATATTGGCCATTTAGCCCTACCCTCTGCTTCCTATCTTTTAACCAGTTCCCGATCCACAATAGTACACTGCCTCCTATCCCATGACTTTTTAGCTTCGCCAAAAGTCTCTGATGGGGGACCTTGTCAAAAGCTTTCTGAAAGTCCAGATACACTATATCAACCGACTCACCTTTGTCTACCTGTTTATGCACACCTTCAAAAAAACAGATCAGATTAGTAAGACAAGATCTTCCTTGTCTAAAGCCATGTTGGCTGTCTCCCATTAGGCCATGACTATCTACATGCTGTGTAATTTTGTTCTTTATGATGGTTTCTACCATTTTCCCTGGTACTGACGTCAGGCTCACCGGTCTGTAATTGCCCGGGTCACCCCTGGAACCCTTTTTAAAAAATTGGTGTTACGTTGGCGACCCTCCAATCTTCAGGTATTACAGATGATTTTAATGAAAGTTCACAGATTACCAATAACAGGTCTGCAATCTCATATTTCAGTTCTTTCAACACTCTGGGATGTATACCATCCGGTCCAGGTGATTTGCTACTATTCAGTTTATCAAATAGTTGTAATATATCTTCCCGGTGTAGCGATATTTCTCTCAATTCCTCTGCAGTATCACCTTTAAATACCACTTCAGTCTTGGGTAACACCCCTACATCTTCCTCAGTAAAGACCGAAGCAAAGAATTCATTCAGTCTCTCTGCTATAGCCTTGTCTCCTCTTATTGCACCTTTTACCCCTCTATCATCTAATGGTCCAATTGACTCTCTCACAGGCCTTTTGCTACGAATGTACTTGAAAAAGTCTTTATTTCGTGTTTTTGCTTCCGTAGCAAGTTTCTTCTCAAATTCCCGCTTTGCCTGCCTTATCAATGCTTTGCATTTAACTTGCCAGTGCTTGTGCTGTTTCCAGTTTTCATCATTTGGCTCTTTTTCCATTTTCTGAAGGTTGCTCTTTTGGCAGCAACAGCCTCTCTGACCTCACCTTTAAAACCATGCTAGCAGTTTTTTGGACTTTCTTCCACTTTTATTAATGCGTTGAATACAGCTGGTCTGGGCTTCGAGGATAGTATTTTTAAATAACACCCAAGCTTGCTGTAAGTCTTTAACCTTTGGAACCGCTCCTTTTAGTTTTTTCCGAACTATATTCCTCATTCTATCATAGTCACCCTTTTGAAAGTTGAAATCCCCATCCCAAACCAGCATTCTCCTCTCTCCCCATCTCATCCAATCTTCCCACCCTAGCCCAGTATCCTCTTTTCTGCATAATTCCATCTGATCATTCTCCCTTTTCTTCCCTTAACTAAGCATCATTCTCTTGCCCCGACAAGCCTAACAACCTCACCTCCTTCCCTCCCAGCCTGGCATCCTCCCCACCAGCTGGCATCATTCCCTCCTCCCATCCAAGCACCTTTCTTTCTCCTTCAACAGACCAGCATTCTCCTTCACCCATCCCCTAGCCCACCATCCTTTCTTCCCCAATCCTAGACCAACATCCTGCCCGCCCCCACCCCAGTTCACACCATCTCATGTCCCTCATCAGCTCACCATCCTTGTGTTCCTCCAGCCCAGTTTGGACCATCCCATCTCCCCCAGTAGACCAGTATTCTCCTCTTACTCACCCTCAGTTGAATATTCCCACATCTCCCCCATCAGTACAGCATCCTACTCCCTTCTCCCAGCCTAGCTAGCTGCCCTCTCCACTATCCCATTCAAGCATCCTCTTCCCACTCCCTGCACAATTTAATCTTCCTTCCCCAAGCTGAGTATTCTCCACTCTTATCTTCTTTCCACCTCTCCTCCAGCCTGCCACCCTCCCATCTCCCCCACCAACTAGACATGCTGTTCAAACTCACAGACGTCTCGTTCCTCTTCTCTTAACAGTGGTTCCAGCAATTGAACTTGAATGTCTCTTTCTAAAAAAAACAGCAAAGGGCTTATGGTCTCTCTACTTTAGGTTCCTCTCTCTTTCTTGGGCCTCAGCTTTCCACTGGTGGTGACCTCTGTTCTCATATTCTCTCTCTCCCTCGGATTCTTCTTTATGCCCCCATTGGGTATGCTACTGGACTCTATCTGCTCCCTCTGAATAGGCTTCATTCCCTCTTTTCTCTCTCTTCCCCCTACCAGACTCTTCTTTTTCTCTCCTCACCCTATCCCCTCCCAGACCTTTCTCACTGTCCTCTTGCACTCACTGGACAAGCTCCATTCTCTTTCAGAATCTTCTCTCTCTATCCCTGGCCCCAATGGTAGACTCCTTTCTCTCTCTCTCTCTCTTCTCCCCAGAGTCCTCTCTGTCCCCTCCCCCCGGCACGCTCCATGCTCTAAGACTTTCTCTCTGCCCCCTCTAGGCTGTCTCTGCTCACTTTCTCTCTCTCTCTGTCAGCCTCTCCTCCATTAGACTCTTCTCTCTGACCCCTCTGGGCTATCTCTGCTCACTCTCTATGTGCCCCCATCCAGACTCTTTTCTCTGCCCTGTGCCCCCTCTAGGATGTCTCTATTCACTTCCTCTCTGTCTACCTTTTCCTCTTAGACATTTTTCTCTGTCCCCTCTAGGGTGTCTCGTTCACTCTTGCTCTCGCTCCTCCTCTCTCTCTCTCTCTCTGCCCCCCAATCAGACTCCTTTCTCTGCCCCCTCTGGGCTGTCCCTGCTTGCTCTCTCTATCTGCTCCCATCCACTGTTCTCGGCCCCCCCATAGGCCGTCTCTGCTCGCTTTCTTTGTCTGCCTCTCCCCGTCATACTTTTCTCTTTGATCCCTCTAGGCTGTCCGTCTCTCTCCCGTCAGTCTCTGACCCCTCTAGGCTCCCTCTAGGCTGTCTGTCTCTCCCCCGTCAGACTCTGACCCCTCTAGGCTATCTGTCTCTCTCCCATCATACTCTTCTCTCTAACACTTCTAGGCTGTCTGTCTCTTCCCTGTCAGACTCTTCTCTCTGACCTCTCTAAGCTGTCTGTCTCTCTCCCATCAGACTCTTCTCTCTAACCCCTCTAGGCTGTCTTTCTCTCTATGGTCATACTCTTCTCTCTGACCCCTCTAGGCTGTCTGTCCTCTTTCCCATCAGACTCTTCTCTCTGACCCCTCTGGGCTGTCCCTGCTTGCTCTCTCTCTCTATCTGCTCCCATCCACTTTTCTGGCCCCCCATAGGCCATCTCTGCTCGCTTTCTTTGTCTGCTCTCCCCGTCATACTCTTCTCTCTGACCCCTCTAGGCTGTCCTCTGTTTATGCTCTCTCTATCTGCCTCCCCTGTAAGTTTCAACTCTCTGACTAGGTCCCTCTCTCTTTCTTTCTGCTTCCTCTGGGCAGCTTCTCTCAGCGTTGGGCAGCAGTCTCCTCTCGCTTGACCTTCCTCCCTTTGCTTCCCCCTGGCCCCACCTCCGCCCCCTGCACGTGACTCATCATGCATTTGAGCGGGAATGACGTTGATTGGTGGAGCAGCGGGCTGATGTGCAATGCCTCCTCCCTCCTGGCAGTGGCTCGCTCACTAAATGGCGCGCGGAGGGGCTGCTTTTGATCAGTGTGGGGTTCGGTCCAAGTTAGAGGGCAGCCCCGTCTTTGAGCGCCGGAGGATCGCGGTGATGTCTGATCACTTTTTAACGTATGCTAGAATTGCGGTTTAAAATAGAAATGATGAGTCCGGGGCCGAGACCCCTGGCTCTGAGCCCTGGGCCTGGGCCTTGCTGAGGTGATTCATTCAGGCCAGTGAGGCAGGGCTACTGGTCTGGCCGGCCACTGAAATGTGCTCGGAGGAGCTGCTGCGCCTCCAAACCTCAGACCTTCAAGAGCTCAGCGGGCCAAGGGTAAAAGAAGGACTCATACTGTGGAAAAATAGGGAACAAGCCCATATGAAGTACACTATGACAGAATTCGGCATTTAGAGGTTTTTTAAGTTAAAATCTGCTTGTCAATTGAAGTCCATGAAAATCCTAGAAATGCTTCTTCTTCCTCCCTCTTGTGCCATTAGTAAGTTATGCAGAGCAAAGTTAAACTTGTCTTTCCAGCATTTTCACATGGTTGAGTACTGCCAACGTGTTAAAGACTCAAGGTCGCAGTGCACAGTCTGGTAGCAGAATTTGTAGCGAAGAACATTCCTCGCCTATATGTATACAGAACACGTCATACTGGGAAATATTTCTTGCTGGTTAAATAAAGTGTAAAATACCTGTACACTTTTAGGCCATTTCTCCCCACCCCCTTATTGCCCAGCATTAGCTAGCCATAGCATGCTCTACTGAACCTTATCGTCTGACTTTTCTTCTGGTAGCACCCCTCTCATAAGATATATTTTTTTAAGTGCCATCAAGTCAGTGTTGACTCATAGTGACCCAGCTGCCTCTGGGTTTTCTTGGCAATGTATCACTGGAAGTAGATTGCCAGCCTTTTCTTCCAAGGCAATGGAGGGTAAAGTGACTTGCCCAAAGTCCCAAGGAGTGCCAGTGGGAATCAAACCCTTGGATCTTCTGGGTATGAGGCAGTTTGCTCTAACCATTAGGCTACTCCTCCACTCCATAAGATATGTTCCTCTGTAAATCTGATTCAGAGGACACCTATCACATTATGTCTTTCTGTGTGCACTGTATTGCAGAAAAGCTCTCTTGTGTCCGAATGAATGGCAGGTGTAGCCTCAATCACCGCTGCATATATGAAGGGCGGTATATCAAATTCAGGAAACATACCAACCTGCCTCTTCTGTATCGTCCTGCTAGACCAGTCCAGACAAGTGGGTTGTGTTCCTCCACCAGCAGATGTGGAGACAGAAAATATTCTAGAAGCTTCTTATGACATCATCCTGCCACTAACAGCCAGTACCCCTAGAGGCATACCCCAGTATTTCTCTATCTCTTGCTCTGATGATATGTGAAAAAAGGATCTGAGAAAGATTGGTTTTGCTCGTGTTTCACCACCCATAAGAACATAACATATGCCATACTGGGTCAGATCAAGGGTCCATCAAGCCCAATATACTGTTTCCAACAGTGGCCAAACCAGACCACAAGTACCTGTGAGGTTCCCAAAAGGTATACAGATTCCATGTTACTTCTCCCATGAGTAGGGTTGCCAACTGGCTCCAGATGCGCCCGACACACTTGATCCAGTCCTAGGTTTACCCCACTGCATGCAGGGACATGTAGTTCTGATTTTTCCATTGCATTCCATAAGAAAAGCAAGACTACATGTCCCTGCATGCAATGGGGTAAACCCAGGACTGGATTGAGCCTGTCGGGCGCATCGGGAGCCAGTTGGCACCCTACCCATGAGTAAGCAGTGGATTTCCCTAGTTCTCGTTAATAATGGTTTATGGACTTTTCCTTCCGGAACTCATCCAAACCTCTTTTAAACCCAGCTACATTAACAGCTTTTACTACATCCTCTAGTAACGATTTCCAGAGTTTGATTACATGTTTCTTGCATGGAAGATTCAGATGTGCCCTTCAAGGGTCCATCTCCACTCTCACAGCAAGGGGACATGGGTGCCCCGGCACTTCAACCTCGCTGAGGAGGCAGCAGATGCATTTAAAAGATAACGATCTTCAGGCCTTGGATGTGAGTGCTCGCTCTACTGACTGCTCCCCTTTCTCATAAGGGGCCGACGTCAAGTCTTTTCCCTGCAGGTGGGGGCCCTTGTCTCACCAAGGAGCTCCGGGTTGTCCTCCATGGTATTCTTATTTCTGCAACAAGCTTGGTCCTTCTGGCATAGCATCTCAGACCCTGGGGCATCTGGGTTGTCTTCTGCATGCTCAGAAGAAGGTCTAGTGGCAGATTGAAGCCCAGCCTGAGCACTGCTACCTAAGCAATCTCAGCAGAGATTGGAGATTTGGATTGTCTTTCCTTTGGCTGAGGCCCAAGTATTATTCTGATGACTCGGGCAATGATTCCAACCTTGAGGACGAGTTGTCTTCAGAGAATCACAAAGATTCTGGTATTATCTGTCTGCTCAGAAAAGAGGAACTGGTAGCTCTAATACCTCAGGTGTCTTCAGCTCTGAGTTTGACTACCCTCTGGTGGCACCAGTGCCACAGGTACACCCCCCTCCTGCAGGAGGTTCAAAAGTCTACAAGGGCCTTTCCTTTTCTGGAGATTATCAAGGGCACAGTCTGCTCAGAATGGGACTTGCTCGTCTCCCTTGTGAAGGGGATGCGGGTCCTTAAGATTTTTCCTGCCACAGGAGGACCACACCACATGGTTCAGCATGCCTCTAGTGGACGTACAGGTCACAGCAGTTACAAAGTGGACCACCATCCCAGTGGAGGGTGGTTCAGCCCTAACAGGCCACTTGGATTGTAAGATAGAATCTCTCTTGAAGAGTCATTTTTCTGTTATCCTCCAGTTGGCAGTGTATGCAGGTCTGACGACATGAGCTTTTCAGTGGATTCAGTTGCTCACCCTGGAGAATGTTGCCAACCTCCCTGAGTCATCAGCGACTTTTCTGTTGAACAGCTATGATCTTGTCTGCTGGGTGACTGAAGATATTACTCTTTTGACAGTGGCGCTATGTGGGCTTTGGTCTTGCTTCTGGGCAGTGGATCCTGCCTCTAAGTCCCACTTGTCTTGACTTGTCTTTAAAGGAAAGCTATTGTTTGGAAAGGGTTTGGAGAATCTGGTTAAGGATCTGGACGAGTCCAAACCTCATCGCCTCCTGGAACATAGATCAACGGGGCCTGGGAAGTGAATGGGTGCATCTTCCTTTTTGGCATCCACACAATTTCCTTGTTCCCAATACCTGGAATCCTGGAGTTCCTGGGACCCACGTAGGTATTATCCTGGAAAAACCACCTTCTTTTCCTTTTCTGGATTTCGATCCTGGATGCAGGCATTTTAGGGGCTCATGGATGCTAGAAACTTACCACTTCCAGACGTGCCAACTCCCATCTGGCGCAGTGACAGGTTGGGTGCCCATTCTGGGATGCCCCCAGTGGGCAACAGGCTGTGCCTTTTCTTCAAGGAGTGGGCCCGGGTCACCGAGGATCTCTGTGATAAGACACCATTCAGCATGGCTATGTTCTGGAATGCAGGGAGCCTATCCTGGAAGCCTTCATCTCTACAGATGCTTCTGCGGCTGAGAGAGCCGCTGTTCAAATTACGCTGAAAAGATTGATCCATCTGCAGGCGATTGTCCCATTCCCCCCTGCTGAGTGAGGCAAGGGCTGGGATTCCATCTACTTTGTCATGCCAAAAAGGATGGTTCCTTTTCACCAATCCACAATTCAAGGGGATCAATGCCTACCTGCGGACCCTACAGTACCATGTGGAGACTCTACATTCCATAATTCAGGTGGTGCGGCACATGGAGTACCTTACACCTCTGGATCTAGTCCACGTATTTCTACATTCCTGTCTGTGAGGATCAACAGCGCTTTTCCTCCATTTAACTGTGCTTGGCTCTCATTTTCAATTTGCCGCTCTTCACATTGGCCTCTTCACTGCCTCCAAGGATGTTCTCAAGGGTCATGGTGGTGGCAGCAGCAGTGCTGCAGCACCAAAGGATCTGTGTTCACCCATATCTGGACGATTGACTTATTTGAGCTAGGTCATAGTCTGAAGCATCTTGGGTGACAGCCCATATTGTGCAGTTGCTGGAGAGTCTCAGCTGGGTGATCAATCATGGGAAGAGTAACTTGGAGCCCTCCCAGTCGCTGGAATACCTGGGAGCATGGTTGAACACTCATGTAGTTTACACCTATTATCTAGCAAAACCCCAGTGCCTCACTACTATTAATTATATCTATTTGAAAACTACAAAATATAACGCTTCTAGAAGAAAAACTAAAATAGAGGAGAAAAGACCTCAGTAATTCTGATCTTCCTCTTCGCAGCAGTCAATAATGTCAGAAGGGGAATCACTGTGGGAAACCATCACAGGTCTAAAAAACTCCTTTTCAACTTAGCAATTTTTATTATTTATTAACAAATATAAACCAATACTCTCCTTGCACTAAATAATAATTATTCCCAGTCAGTTACTATCACTAGAAGAAATCACAGCACTTAACATGTTCATAGGCACAAAACTTGATCAATCGCCCCACCACCCTCCAGACACCAGGGTCTATTACCAAAATAATATACAACTTGCTAGGTATACAGCTCTGTAGGTCACCCCAATAGCTCCACACTGAGGTCTATTGCATTTTTGTCATCCCTACAAAAGAGACACAAACCAGAACATCTCATAAAATTCAATAGATAGTATTAATCTGTTACTTATTTGAAGGGTATATCTCAGAAGACTTAAAGTTCACAAATGCCCTATGAAGATCTCCTCCGTTTTGCAAACAAATCGCTTCATTGGGGGCTCACTCGACATTTTCAAGACCATTACTTCTGACGACGCATTGTTCTTGGCAGAATGGCTATGAAGGATCTAGACAAGCTTCTCAAGAACAGAGATGTCTCTCTCCATACAAAGATTTGATTTGTGAAAGCCATGGTATTTTCAATAAATATCATATGGATGCGAAAGTTGGACAATGAAAAAGACAGAAAGAAAATTTATGCCTTTGAATTATGGTGCTGGCAGAGAATACTGCGTATACCATGGACTGCCCGAAGAACAAACCAGCCAGTACTAGAGGAGATAAAACCTAAGCTTTTTTTAGAAGCTCAGATGACAAGACTTCGACTTTCATACTTTGGACACATCATGCGAAGAGAGAGATCATTACAGAAAGACATCATGCTTGGCAAGGTAGAAGATCAACGCAAAAGAGGAAGGCCAGCAATGAGATGGACTGATACAGAAACAGCAGCTACGGGTGCCAGTCAACAATGAGCCACCTGACTGAAGACCAAACACAATTTAGGACAACTATCCAGAGGGTCGCCATGAGTCGACACAGACTCGACGGCACTTAACAGCAACAACTTCCTTTCTCTGGCTATGACATCTGGCACCATTATCCGATTTAAATATTTTCTGAACCATTCAAAAAGATCTGAGATGGATCTGATGGTTACCCAATCTAATTCCAAAGTTGCCGCAGGGAGACAGGCTCCGAGAGTGTCAATGCTCTAGTTCAGCCTTGTCTAAAGCACTACCTGCTGTATGTGTTTCCTCCATGGTTGCTAGTGGGACATGTGCTTCACCAACATCTGGGTTGGGATGTCCTAATGGTGCCGGATTGGCCACGGAGGCTGTCATTTGGGGACCCAATGTGACTCCTGCAGGAACCTCTGCGACCTCCTCCAGCTCAGGGGCTGTTATGTCAAAGGCCAGTCCTTCTGGATGGTCCAGCTCCTTTCTTGCTTACGGCTTGGCTCTTGAAAGACATCGCTTAGTGTGTAAAGGCTCTTCTCCAGCTGTGGTCAGTGGGCTAAATCATAAGATATTTGGTGACAGACTTAAAGATCTCAATATGTATATTTGGAAGAAAGATGGGAGAGGAGAGATAAGATAGAGACATTTAAATATCTCCATGGCATAAATGTGCAGGAGAGCCTCTTTCAATTGAAAGAAATCTCTGCAACGAGGGGGCATAGGATGAAGGTGAAAGGAGATAGACCCAGGAGTAATTTGCGGAAATATTTATTTACAGAAAGAGTAGAAGGTGCATGGAATAGTCTCCCAGTGGAGGTAGTAGAGAGAAAAATTGTATTTGAATTCAGGAAAACAAGGGACAAATACAGAAGATCTCTAAAGGAATAAAGGGGCTGTAGAGCTTAGTGGTTGGTATGGAAGGGCAGACTCAATAGGCTGTATGGTCTTTTTCTGCCATCATGTTTCTATGTTTCCACACTCCTTAAGATGCAGAGAGGTTCTATCAACTTTACCTATGTGCGCATCTGGTTTCTTTTTGAACACTGGTGCCATGTGAGCATAAGTTTAGTCCTAATACGATGGATTTACTAGCTTTGCTTGCTTTCCTTCAGGATGGCCTTAACAAAGGCTTTTCCCTTAGTTCCCTGAAGGTTCAGGTGTCAGCCTTATCGTGCTTTCAGGGAATGCTGTTGGGGCAGTCTATAGTCTCGCAGATGGATGTTTCGTTTCCTTCCTGCACCCTCCTCTGCATTTGGTTGTTCCCTCATGGGATCTTTGCCTGGGGCTCCAGCCCTGATGGGGAAGCCCTTGAAGCAGGTCACATTTAAAGATATGACTCTTAAGCAGGGCCGGATTTACGTATACGCCATGTACGCCATGGCGTAGGGCCCACAACCGGCAGGGGCCCACAAAAAATAGAACCAGGTTTTTTTTTTTTCAATTCGATTAAAAAAAAAACCTGGTGGCTGCCGCCGCGGGGCCCCCTCTGCTGCCGCGGGGGCCCCGTCTACAAGATGGTATGGTCTGGTCGGGTCGGGTCGGGTCGGGTCTTGTCTCCCTCCCTCCCTCCCGGCTGCGAGAGACGCGAAGATAGAGCGTCTCCTCGCGTCTGTGTTAAGCCCGCAGGGGCTGATGGGATTTCCCATCAGCCCCTGCGGGCTTAACACAGACGCGAGGAGACGCTCTCCCTTCGCGTCTCTCGCAGCCTGCAGCGAGGGAGGGAGAGAGACCCGACCCGACCCGACCCGACCGGACCGGACCCGACCCGACCAGCTTGTAGACGGGGCCCCCGCGGCAGCAGAGGGGGCCCCGCGGCGGCAGCCACCAGGTTTTTTTTTAAATTAAATTTTACTTTAGGCCGGGGGGGGGGGTAGGGGTCCTATCCCCCCCGGCCGAAAGTAAAATTTAATTTAAAAAAAAAACCTGGTGGCGTCCGCCGCGGGGCCCCCTCGGGAGGCGCGGGGGCCCCGTCTACAAGCTGGTCGGGTCGGGTCGGGTCCGGTCGGGTCTCTCTCCCTCCCTCCCTCGCTGCAGGCGGCGAGTGACGCGAAGGTAGAGCGTCTCTCGCAGCCTGCAGCCTGCAGCGAGGGAGGGAGAGAGACCCGACCGGACCCGACCAGCTTGTAGATGGGGCCCCCGCGGCAGCAGAGGGGGCCCTGCGGCGGCAGCCACCAGGTTTTTTTTTTAATTAAATTTTACTTTAGGCCGGGGGGGGTAGGACTGGTAATGGGCTATGGGGGGGGGTAAGACTGGTAATGGGCTGTGGGCTATGGGGGGGGGTAGGACTGGTAATGGCTATGTGGGGGGGGGGGTAGGACTGGTAATGGGCTATGTGGGGGGGGGGTAGGACTGGTAATGGGCTATGGGGGGGTAGGACTGGTAATGGGCTATGGGGGGGGTAGGACTGGTAATGGACTATGGGGGGTAGGACTGGTAATGGGCTATTGGGGGGGCTGGGGCTGGAAATGGACTGGGGGGGTAGGGCTGGTAATGGGCTATTGGGGGGATGGGGCTGGAAATGGGATGGGCTGTGGGGGGTAAAGGCTAGAGGTGGGCTGATGGGGTTAGGACTGGTAATGGACTGTGGGCTGTTGGGGGGGGGCTTAGAACTGGCAATGGGCTTTGGGGGGGGTTAAGACTGGTAATGGGCTGTGGGCTGATGGGGGCTGTCTGGTAATGGGCTATGGGGGGGGGCTAGGACTGGAAATGGGCTGGGGGGTTAAGACTGGAGGTGGGCTGATGGGGTTAGGACTGGTAATGGGCTGTTGGGGGGGGATTAGAACTGGTAATGGGCTTTGGGGGGGTTAAGACTGGTAATGGGCTGTGGGCTGATGGGGGTTGTCTGGTAATGGGCTATAGGGGGCTAGGACTGGAAATGGGCTGGGGGGTTAAAACTGGAGGTGGGATGATGGGGTTAGGACTGGTAATGGGCTGTGGGCTGATGGGGGGGGGGTATGACTGGCAATGGGCTATGGGGGGCTGACTGGAAATGGGTTGATGGGGTTAGGACTGGAAGTGGGCTGATGGGGGGTTAGGACTGGTAATGGGTTATAGGGGGGGCTTAAACTGAAAATGGGGTGATGGGGGGTTAAGGACTGAAAATGGGGTGATGGGTTAAGGACTGTAAGTGGGGTGATGGGGGGGCTAGGACTGGAAATGGGCTGATGGATGGCTAGGGCTGGAAATGGGCTGATGCAGGGACTAGAAGGGAATGGATGCTGGGTGAGGCTGGAACTAGAAGGGAGCTGATGTTGGGGGAGGATTAGAATGGGATGGGGCTGGAAGAGTAAAATGGAGAAGGGAAAAATATTTTGTGTGGGAGGGATAAAAAATCTACAATTGGCCGGGTATTGGGAGAGTAAGTGGGGATTGAGGATGGAGGGGTAATATTTGAGTGGATGAAATAGGAATGAGGAAAGAGCAAAAGGAGAAAGATTAGTATGTTAAAGCAGATGTAGAGAGAGAATGGAAAAAAAATCTAGAAGAGAGAAGAAAGGACAAATGGACAGCAGGACGATGGAGAGTTAGCAGAAGACACGAAGAAGAAACCAGAAGAAAGTGGCTGGAGCAATTGCAGCTGAAAAAAATGCACAAAAGGTAGAAAAATATCTCTTTATTTTGAATTTATTAATTGGAATATGTCAGCTCTGGTAAATGTGCATCATTAACATCTGTGCTTTGTTTAGTACAAGAGCAAATTAATGTATTGTTTTATTTCTACAGTGTTGTACATTCCAAGTTTGGCTTTTGGGATTCCCAGTTTAATTATTGTCTTCCTATTTCTAAATTGTGATTACTTGTTTGGTGATGGTCTATGTTCTGCATGTGTAACTGAGCTGAGGTGTTCTGTTTATATAATTCCTATTTGACATTGCCACTTGTTCTCTTTCCCCAGTAGGTCATGTATTGTTGTTCTCTGAAATGTATTGGTTTAATATTTGCAGTGTTGCCTTTTGATTGGTAGAGTATGGTGCTTTGTGAGTCCTGGTAGTGCTGTTAGGATACGGCGGGTTTACTATGGGCAGTGTTTTGTAGTAGTTCCTAATGTGTCTGGCAGTTGGCATTGGATTATAGTAATGTAGAAATCTTTTAGTCTTTCTTTATCCATACACTCATTAAGAGGCACGTTTACTAAAAGTTAGTATATGGTAACATTATGCAAATATTTATGCAAATGAGGCCCCTTATGCAAATGAGGTCCGCACCCCCCTTGGGCCGCCCCTGCTGGGGGCCCACAATTTTTGTTGGTGTAGGGCCTCACTCAAGGTAAATCCGGCCCTGCTCTTAAGACAGTCTTCTTGGTTATTATCTGCTTGGCAAGATGTATCTCCAAGCTGCAGGTGTTATCTTGCAGGGACCCTTACCCTGTCATTCTCGGAGGAGGCCATGTACATTTGGCCTGACCCCTCCTTCTTACCCAAGTAATGTTTTCCTTCGGGGCAGTTTCTACAAATGGGTTATTTTTGTGCAAACCAAGAAAATCATGAATCTTGCTTCTAAGCTAGAGTATGTGGAGTACAATATCTCAGTCTCTCAAATTTACTGCTAATGTTTGGTGTAGTAATTACATTTTGACAAAGAAAGCTTCCTTCTGGAGTTCGTAAGATGTTATGAATATGGGAAATTTACCAAGGTGTGCTTGCAAAGTCTTCTTAATTAAGGATGTGGCACCCAACATGATGGGAAATAACCTGGTGTCTTTCTGCCACATTTTCTTGGTCTCTTAGTATTTGAAGATCTTCTCCCTCTCAACGCGATTCACAGAGTAGACACTTGGAAGTGACACCTGCCTAGTGGAGTCATAGCTTTGGTACAACCTACTTGTCTGGACTGCTCTAGCAGGACAATATGGAAAGTGGATTTTACTTACCAGATAGGGCTGCATTTTCAAAGGCATTTACATGGAAGGAAACGGGGTCATTCTAATTCCCTCTTGGGAAGAATGATTGGGCTTCGATATAGAAATCTGACATGGTTAGAGCACTGGCTTGGGAATCAGGAGACCAGGGTTCGATTCCCACTAGCACTCCTTGTGGCCTTGGGCAAGTCACTTAACCTTCCATTGCCTCAGAAAAATCCAAGTTATCAATGTCCCTGTTTAATGTACATTACCAATTTTAAGTTGCAATGTAAACTACTTTGACTGAAATGATAAAGTGGTATAAAAAACTGTTAAATAAGTAAATAAGGGAGTGGTCTCTTCTGCTGTTCCTACTGTGCTAGAGCTGCATCGCCTGGGCAGGCAGTGAGTTAGGAGGGACTTATTCTTCACCCCTTGTATTAAGCTGTAATGGTGATCCTTGTTGAAGTCCACCCAGCTATTCATCTTTTGGAGTTTTTTCTTCTCGTTACCCTTCCAGTAGATGTGGGAGGAGATGCAGAGGCAATACCACCAAAATAGAAACAGGACCATGGTAGGAGCTCAGGAGACATGGTCCAAGGACTCTGAATTTTAATATTTAGCAGCATGTGGAGACTCCCGCTGCAGTCCCGCAGGCTGATATGGGCACTCTGAATCCCCCATGCTCTGTTTTGGCCATGGACATGCAGACCCTCGCAGTTTTAGACCTTCAGCATAATTGCTAGCAAATTTTGCCTGCAGGGATAGAACATAGATAAAGACCAGCATGGTCCATCTAGTCTGCTCAGTAAGGTGCCGGAATTGTATTTATTTATTTTATTTATTTAGCTGTATTTATATCCCGCTTTTCACCAGGTCAAATACAGCTAAATACATAAAATAAATTGTAGAGTTGTGCATGCTGCTCCAGGAATGTTCCCCTTCTTCATTTAGAAGTTATTTACTTTTGTTTTGATTCCATCTTCTTGCTATGATAGCTTGTGTGGGGAACTCCATATGGTCCTCGGACATCCCCTTGTTTGAACATGGGGGGAAAAGAGAAGAGGAAAAGCTCCTCTATGGCTGGGAGCAGGCAACCACTCCTGGAGTCTGTAGGGCTATGGCGGGAGCCTATGGAACTCATGGGTGGTCTATGGCAATGCTTTATGGCGGCCAAGCCATGGGGGGGCGTGCACCCTCCCATAGGGGTCCCCTGAAATCCTGCATGTGCTTCCGAAAGCACTCAGCAAGGAGGACTGCTCTCTGGGGCTTCAACTGTGAGAGATAGGTCCGTTGAGTGGCCCAAAACACTACATTGCTATCTTGGAGAACTATATTGGTTCCAGGGCCAAGATCAGTAGCATAGATGCAAGCCCAGTTTTTGTGTGGAGAATCCCAAGTGTTTCCAGCCAACTTCGCAGTGACAGGCCCAGAAATAGTGAGGTGTGCACAAGTGAACAGTGGGATTGCCAATTTTTTTTTGTCTTTATCTTTGTCTCTCCCCTTGTGGACCCCAAAGTGCACTGGCCAACTCTGAAGCATCACCTTCTTTTTTTTTTTTCTTTTGTAATCTGTCAGGAGGCAGGCTGCAGCATGCTGCGGCAGTGGCAGCGGACCACTCGTATGCTTTATAGTACTACACAAATTACTAGTAGTAGTAGTTGTAGTAGATCTGTTCTGGAGCTGCCCTCCTGGGCTGTGAGCAGAGCCGCCATCATCCCATCCTGCCCCCTAAAGCGGGATCTGGGCTAGACAGCATGCTGAAGGTGGCAGAGGACTACCCTGGGGGGATGATCAGAGGTCGTGCTTACTCAGTCCAACAAATCATAGCTGGAGGAGGGCAAAGAGGCCCTACACAGCAGCCCAAAGCAGGACCAGAGCCAGCCAGCACTTGTGTTTAATGCGGCAAAGGACTGGATAATCAGCCACAGGCCATCCCGAGTGCCGTGATTGGAACTATCTTGTGCTGAGGTCCGGTGGCCACAAAGAGTGGTGTGGCAGTAGGGGTGATCATGGTGTTCAGACGAAAGCCAAGTCTCCTGAGGCCTGCAGATCATGGCAGGTCTGAACACTCTTGAGCACCTATGTAGGTGCCTGGCGGCAGCGGTGGTCAGAATTACTTGGGACAGCAGTCACAGTTGCTCAGGTTAGAAAGGCACAGGGAATCTATGTGGGAATTGGGCCTGTTTTATTTATTTATTTACCATAAGCCACATTGAGCTTTGTTGGGTTGCAATGGCAGCAAACAGGCTAGGAAAGGCACGCGGGGCCCATGCGGGAACCAGACCTACCACTCTTTTTTTGTTGTTGTTGACTATATGTGGTGTGCTGTTTTTCCTGCCAGAGAGGAATGTTTAGGTCAGATGGCAACATCCAACCACTTCTTCCTGTCCTTTTTTTTTCCTTATAGGAACAGAAGTCAGTCTGCTTGACGGTATGGAAACTGCTGCTGCCTGAGAAGTCTGCTCTGGATAGGGTGACATGAGGAGGAGTACAGACTCCTTAGTGTTGCCAGTGTTGGAGAAGTCTGCTGTGATCTGGGCTAGCACTGCAGGCAAAGAGGGGAAGACATTCCCACTGACTCTCCCTTGGTCTTGGGCAAGTCTTTTAACCCTCCATTGCCTCGGGCACAACCTTAGATCGTAAGCCCTCTGGGGATAGGGAAATACCTTCAGTATCTGATTGTAATTCGCCTGATCTACTTCTGAAAAGGCATGAGCTAAATACTAAAGAAATAAATAAAATAAATACAATGTAAAAGAAAATGTAAGAAGTTTGAAAATAAAAGAGAAAGCAGTGAATAATGGAGAGTTACGTCCGCTTTTGGTCATAGATGAGGAAGACTGAGGTAAAGAGCAGTAGGCAAACAGAAGGGGTTCACTCACACATGCCCAGAAGAGTTTTCTTGACTCTTCTGAGCTCTGGGGGGTCTATGCTGAGACCAAAATAGCGTATCTGGACATCTGATCCAGATGTCCAGTCCCGCTAGTCGTCTAGCCGGCGCTGGGGGAAACAGGGCTCCCGCACTTTCACCTAATCTTTCCGTGGAGCTCTTTTCGTGGGCCGGTGGGGGTGGGTCAGGAGAGGAGCGAGGGTGGGCAGTGGGTGGCGACTGATCCTGGACATACAGGACCAATTCTGAGGTCGGCCCTGTACGTATTGTGTCTGGAAAATGGACGGGAGACTTACTCCACTTCAGAGGTGGAATAAGTACCCCTAGATTTCGGGACAGCTGAGCTGGGACCAGCAAAGGGTGCAGAGGGTTCCTCACAGCCTGACTCTGGCCATGGAAGGCCAGATCGGGGGTTGGGATGTGGGGAAAAGGGACTTTGGTCGGCAGCTGGGGATCCATGGCACTGCGGCTCCATTCAGGAGCCTGACTGGGCTATCTGGGGAGTCTGCTGTGCGTGACAGGCATCCAGAATCGTGGGACAGCCTGGACATCCTGGCCCTGTTCCCTATTCTGTTCCCACGGGCACATCTAGCCTCCACGGGATCAGAATCGGGTGCATTCAGTGCGCTTCCCAATCCTGGGCCCCCGGACAAAGGGTTGGATGTCCAGATCGGAATGTGCCTCTGGGAGAACAAGTTCGGCCTGGTGCCATCAAGGATGGCAACGGGCATCTGTGTGGCTAATGTATCCTGCTGTCCATGGAGAAAGTGGGCCTGTGTCTGAGAAATGCCACGCTCTCATGAGTCACGGTGGCCTGGCACACTTTTCCCAGTTGCACAGTAAGGAGTCTTTTTTTAAATTTATTTTACTTATTTATTTGTCAGATTTTTATACCACTAGGGTAAAGAACATCTAAGGGGTTTGGAGTCCATGTATTAGAGGAACAGAAGAAACCAAAACCAGTCAGGGACTAAACGGGAGACATAAGGGAAATGGTGCTTTAGGACAACGATATCAGTCAGAACAAGTGTAGAAACATAAAACACCGAACACATTAAGGGAACATATAGGCTGAAGTTATGAGGAATTTTTAAATTAGTAATTGTGTTTTTTAAAAAGAAAAGTAACACTCGGTCACACTAGGCTTGTCAAACACAGCATCTTATGATGTTTTTTGCTCTGCCTTACTTGTGCCCATCTTTTATATGTAGTCAGGGGCCTCAGACAGAGGCTCTTACAGTGCTCAGGTGCACGTTTTAAATACAAAGCTTTTCCTCACTAAAATCAGGTGCTAAACCTTAAAAATACCATTGCACAAGTGCATTGTCTCAAAAAGGTGCACAGTTGTTTCTTTTACTGCTTAGAAAATGAGGTACTTCAACATACTTTTCAGAAATTAGAGATTATTTTTTCAAAGATAATACAGGTACATCAGATGCCTTAGTAAGTTTGTTCAGTTTTTCTTTTCTTCTGTTCACAAGATGCTATCTCCTAGCTTAATCAACTTTCCAACACCTTTTAATTTCACAACATTGTTAAGTAAGATACTTTAACCTGTTTTCTGTTAAGAAGTACTTTTAACCAACTTCTTACCTATTTATCCTTTTCTATGTACTTTAAGACACAATGACTCAAGTCAGTCTGCTTTTAAACCATGTATCTATGTTAAGACTTTAAAACTCTCTTTAAAATTAGTGTTTTGATTCTTTGCAGGTTTCGTATTTTTTCTCTGACACTTCAGCACTATAATTGAAGTCACTATAAGGTGACATTTTACTTAATAATGTCCTTTCCTTGAGTCCTGCTAGACCAGTCCAGACAAGTGGGTTGTGTCCCCCCCCCCCCCCCCCCCCCGCTTACCAGCAAACGTGGGGACAGAGAAAACATTCCATAGGCTTCTTATGATATCACAGTGCATTATCAGCCTAACCCTCTAGGGCAGTGGTTCTCAAGCCAGTCCTCTGGGACCCCCCAGCCATTCAGGTTTTCAGGATATCACAATGCATATGCATGAGATAGATCTGAATGCACTGCTTCCATTGTATGCAGATCTATCTCACGCACATTCATTGTGGATATCCTGAAAACCTGACTGGTCTGGGAGTCCCAGAGTACTGAGTTGAGAACCACTGCCCTAGAGGCTTAGGGGCATGATTTAGTATTCGTACCCAAACATATGCCAAGGAATCTCTGATCTCACACAATCTCAGTGAAAATAACAATGTTCAACAGATCAGGAAGCATAACTATGTACAGGATCAGCTTCAACAGAAGGATTGTCAGAAGTTCATGAACCCTCAGGGCCATCCACTGAGTATACAGGAGTGGAGGAGTAGCCTAGTGGTTAGAGCACTGGCTTGGGAACCAAACAACCAGGGTTCAATTCCCACTAGCACTCCTTGTGGCCTTGGCAAATCACTTAACCCTCCATTGCTTACAAAAAAAAACAAGTTATCAATGTCCCTGTTTAATGTACCTTCACCAAGTTTAAGTTACAATGTAAACTGCTTTGATTGAAATGATAAAGTGGTATAAAAAACTGTTAAATAAAATAAATATAACAGGTTCCAGGGGTGGGTTCTGGACTGGTCTAGCAGAACTCAAGGAAAGGTCATTATCTGGTAAGCAAAATGTCCCATTCTGCATCACCCTGCTAGACCAGTCCAGACAAGTGGGATATACCAAAGCTATGACTCCACTGGGCAGGAACAAGACATGGCCACTTTTAAGACCTCCAAGCCAAAGGCCGTGTCTACTCGAGTGTGGACATCAGGTAGTAATGCTTGACAAAGGTGGAAAGTGATTGCCACTTTTGCATGGAAGCCTTGCGCTCCATGATTCAAGCAGTGCGCCAAGGAGAATTCTTGGCTTCTCTGGATCTGGCCAAGGCATATTTCTACATCTCAATCCAGGTGGACCAGCAGAAGTATCTGCATTTTGCCGTGCTTTGCTCTAACTATCAGTTTGCCACCCTCCCTATTGGGATCTCCACCGCCTCAAGGATATTCTCAGAGGTCATGGTGGTGGCGGCTGCGGTGCCAAGGGATCTGTGTCCATCCCTATCTGGACGGCTGATTCATCTGAGCTTATTCCCTGTCAGAAATGTCTTGGGTGATGGCCCGAGTGGTGACATTCTTGGAAAGCCTCGGCTGGCTGATCAATCAGGAAAAGAGCCAGCTTTTGTCTTCCCAGTCTTTGGAGTTTCTGGGAGCACATTTCAGTGCTCGAGTGGGCAGAGTTTTCCTTCCAGTGGAGAAAGTCAGAAGACTGTTGAATTGCCTGGTGATGTTCTGTGTGCAGCAGGCCCTCGGAGTCTGGGATTACCTTCAACTCCTCAGATTGATGGCAGCCAACTTAAAGATGGTCCTGTGGGTGCATGTTCACGTGCGACTGCTCCAGTGGTCCTTGCTGTTTCAATAGTCCCCAAATTCTCAGGAGTTTGAGCACAGGCTCCTGCTCCCACTGATGGTGAAATCTAGCCTGTGGTGGTGGTGGCAGCCCTGTCATCTAAGGAAGGGCATACCACTGGACGATTCCTACTGGATCCTACTGACAACGGATGCCAAGACCATATGGCCCAGGGCTGTTGGGACCGCAGGAAAGTGGTGTGGTAATAAACCGCCTCGAGGTAAAGGCCATCATGTTGACTGTTCTGCAGTTCCAGCTCCTGGCCGAGAGCCAGGTGGTTCGAGTGTTTTCAGACAATGCAATGGCACGGGCTTATAATACCAACAAGAAACAGCACGAGCCACTCAAGGCAAGACAGAGACAAAAAAACAGGAGAGTGGCCGGTTCACACACACAACTCTTTTATTGACCAAATAAAAGTGGTCTAAACCCAACACAGGACCGTGTTTCGTAGCATACTTCATCAGGGGTTTATCAGGACACACTAAAAAACATATAAATAAATAATACAATTATAATAATTCTTTAAATAAAAAGCTAAAAAACAATAAATATAAATAATTACTAATAAGTTTATATAATATTCCATAACAGGCTTTAGTCTCAGTTGAGACGCAAAATATATTTAATCTCTAATGTATCTCGTAAATACAATAAAATTTTCATAAATTGATTAAAGATACAATTAAAAATACGATCAAAAATATAATATACAGAAGCAAAATCTATATACATATTTAATATGTTGCATGCAACTGATCTAGAACACAAAAATAACATTAAAAGTGCACAAAATTGTTAAAAATTATAGTTAATAATATTTAAAATAACTAAGACTTAAAATGAAGGATCAGAATGTGATAAGATAAAACATTAGATGTATCTGCTAAAACATAAAATATAGTAAAAAAAACTACATGTAAATCAAAGAAGAAACTAGAGGGATGAGGAGAACAAATAGAGAGGGAAGGTATTTAAAACAAATTGCAATCAAAATTGGATATTACCTGACTTGACGAGGCAGGGGACAGGGTCGGGGAAGGGGAGGATGGAGGAGGGACGGCTCCTACGAAAGGAGATATTAAATTCAGATAATGTGATTAATATTTCAAATTATGTCCTCACTACGGATGAGATTTCAGTCCTCACCAAAGGTTTATCCTTTGTTCCAGTACATAAATTTAATCCATTTGAGACAGAAATCGATCTTTATAAATTTTTTCGCAGAATTAGAGTTCAATGTTTTTTTAAAGACCGTGCGGCACCAACAGATACTATGTCCATTATCAGTAAAACTTCCACATGGCTTCCTCCTCCCCAAACAGACCCTTTAATAGAGTCTTTTGAGAGACTTGTATTAAAACAAGTACATGATATCAAGGCAACCACACGGTTGATATTCAACAACCTGACATCTGGTGAAAAAATAGCTATTAAATCTCTACAAACCAACTCTAACATTATTATAAAACCAGCGGATAAGGGGGGCGCAGTTGTGGTCTTAGATAAGGGCAAATATATAGCTGAAATAAATAGACAGTTAAATGATAAAAAGTTCTATTTGAGATTAAACGAAGACCCTACTGGTACCCTTAAGAGCAATATTGACAATTTGGTTCTCACTGCCTATGAGACTGGTCATTTAACAAGAAAGGAAAAGGAGTTCCTCATGGTAAAAAATCCTGTTACGCCCACTATCTATGTGATACCGAAAATTCACAAATCCTTAGATAACCCCCCTGGGAGACCCATTGTATCCGCCATAGGATCCCTATTGGAACCGGTCTCTAAGTTATTAGATGTTATCCTTAGACCCTTCATTTTAGAGATGTGGTCATATGTTCGAGATTCCGCTCATGTGATAGAGATCCTATCCTCCTTTAAAGATCTGAATTCCAATATTATTATGGTGACTCTGGATGTCGAATCATTGTACACTAACGTACCGCAGCAGGAGGCCCTACGGATAGTTGTTTTTTGGATAGAAAAACTCATCAGCGTATTCCCACCGCATTGTTGTTTGCACTTGCGAAAATTGCACTTTGTAAAAGTTTTTTTTGTTTCCGAGACTTGTTTTATCAACAAATCAAAGGGGTAGCTATGGGCTCTTCATTTGCACCGGACATTGCGAATCTTTATATGTACAGATTTGAAAAGCATTTTTTGGAAGATCATTTATATAAACAGAACATCAGGTTGTGGATACGATATATATGGATGACATCTTGATCATATGGGAAGGTTCAGTTGAATTATTATCAGATTTTAATGTGTGGATTAACGGTTTGGATGATAATCTACGCTTTCAAGTCACTTATGATAAGGAAAGGATTTCATATCTGGACTTGTTAATCAAGTGAGAAGGCTCAGGTTTCAGTACTACGCTGTATCGAAAACCAACTGACCGCAACACTCTGCTCCATCACTCGAGTTTTCATAACCCGTCCCTTAAAAAACAATTTACCAGTGGGGCAATTTCTTCGAGCCAGGAGGATTTGTACGTTAGACGAAGATTTTGAACTTCAATCCACTGTTCTACAAGAAAGGTTTCAGATGCGGAAATACCCACCTTGTGCCATCAATAAGGCCTACACTAGAGTTCGAGATTCCTCAAGGGCTGCTCTGCTTAAGCCACGGGCTAAAAGAGATTTTCAGAATAAAATGGTTTGTCCATTAAAATATTCTTTAGAATCCTATAAAATTATTGGAATTTTGAGAAAAGAATGGCACTTGATCCAAGCAATCCCAGGTTTTGAAAAATTGAAATTAATGATAGCACACAAAAGGAATGTCAATCTTCGGGACCTCCTTGTTCCATCAGCCCTTACTGAAAGAAAACCTCTTTCTATGTACAAAGGGCAGTATCAGTGCGGACACTGCTCTGTATGTACACATACACAACCGATCCGAAAGTTTTTCATACATCCTACCACCAACGTAAAATATTATGTCCATGATTTTTCCAATTGTGAGACAGCAAACGTTATTTATATCATTATATGTCCATGCAACATGTTATACATTGGAAAAACTAAACGAAGCATACGTGTCCGAATAGTTGAACACAAGAGCAGTATAAGGAGAAAACTAGAAGACAAACCGTTGGTCCAACACTGGCTTGAGAAAAATCATAAAATTTCAGATTTACGCTTTTTTGTTATTAAGAAGGTAATAACAAATTGGAGGGGCGGAGATAGTCAAGATCTTACATAGTCTCCATGAACACTTTACAATTCGATTACACAATATAGTTTAAATAACCTACATGTGTCTCTTATGTATATAGTTACCCTGTTACTTCCAAGTTAATATCCCTGTTTAATGTAAGCAAAAGATTTTGTTCTATTGCAAATGTTGTTACAATGTAAACCGCGCTGATTCTAAATAGCGCGGTATATAAGAATTTGTAATAAATAAATAAATAAATAATGACAGAACGCTGTTAAGGTTAGAACAGAAGTATATTTTTTGGATGGATACTCTATACCCTCATGGTTTAAATCTAGAAAGAGTTTTGATTATTTATTTTTTAATTATTTATTTTTTAGTTTGTTGGTAAAATATTATTGCAGTCATCAATTAATTTTCCTCTTTTGATCAGTGTAATAAAGGGGTATTTGTTTTTTGTTTTTTGTCCAGTCTTATTTTAACATAATTGTTTTACATTTATTATTGCTTTTTAATAGTTTTAGGATGGTAGTAGCTTGAATGATCTCCTCCCCTCTGTGTTACATCACCAATTATATTATTTTGAACATCGAGTCAATAGGTTTTTTACCAACTGACGTCCTTGGTCCCCCATTTGTTTAAATTTTTAATTGATCTTTTTATTTAAAAATATTTTTTATAGCTGATCACACTATTCATTATATTAATAGATATATTTATCGATATTAATAATTATTATAATTTTTTGGCAGAAAATTTAAAAAATCGCCATTTTAACCCTTGTGTAGCAATAGATATTTTTATTTGTTCACATCGGTTAATATTTATTATTATCATTATTATTATTATTCAACCTTTTTAGATATCTATTTTTTATGGGTTACACATATTTTTTAGATTAATCATTTTTTAGATTGATCAATCTTTGGTATATTTTTTGGTGTGGTTAACGTCTAAGGGTTTTTAGGGCTTCAATCGGTCTTTTAACGTTTTTTTAGAGTGATTCATTGATTAAAGCACCCTTATCGGTTGTGAAGGGTTGCATAATGTTGTGACACCATTATATTTAAGACTGTTTAGGTTCTAACATTTTCATTTAAAGTTTTATACAATTTTACTTAAGATTAAGACGCTTTATTAGATCTTTATAATGGTTCAGTTTTTTATTGGGTCACTGTATCAGGCTTGCCTTTACCACTTCCGGTTTTCGCCATTCTTTTAATACGCATGCGCTAGCGTTTTTAAAGCTCTTGCAGTGCTGGAAGGAAAAGTACGCGCTTATGGTCGTCTCTTTGCAATCCTTTTGAACAGGTAATACGTTTTGGTTGATGTATATTTCTTCAATGGAAAGCATTCTTATAAGACTTTGAACGGTGATGTGCTTTAAATTTGGTAGATATATTGCCCTCTTATGAAGTATGGTATCGGCACTCCCTCTAATGAGTACAAGAAGCATAAGTTAGCCGTGGCTCCCGGATCCCTTGATTCCGCTACAAAATACAGAAGTAACTCTCATTAACTTTGTAAATCTCAAGGATAAATAGTGCACATCCAAAACTAGGCACAGGTTTTTGTAATTGTTGTCTTGAATCTATAAAAAGATAATAGAATGCTATTGAAGTTCTGCTTGTAAGTTTATAATCCATCATTTTTTGCGTTTTCTGTGGGCCATGATGTATGTATTTACTCTTTGGCACAATATTCGTTGGATACTTGTTTATTTTAAATTAAATGATTAAATGTTTACATCAATGGGTGTCGTTTAAAGAATATTCAGGTTAGCCTTTTAAAATAAAAATAAAACATTCGTTTTAATCTGATTATTCGGCCCTCACAATATTTTCAATGTTGGATATGGTCAACCGTTTTTGGATGGTTGTGGGTTACTTGGGATTAATGATCCTATAAAAAGAGTTATTTTGGTCAATATAGATAAAATCAGCTGTTTAATTGTGGATCATGATACACTGCAGATAGCTTTAGATTTTTTTCAGCCATAAATCCGTTATATACCTTCCCCCCCCCCCCCTTTTTTTGACAGTGATTGTTTTTTGATAATGGAAATTTATCTGATTTGGGCTGCATTTGTAATTGATTCTTTCTAAAAGTTATGTTCTTTTCTACAGAAAAGTTTTTTATTTAGTATTTTAGCGACTTCACCACCCAATTTAGCGTATTGTGTAGGTGTGACCACCACGACAAGTCAGGTAATATCCAATTTTGATCGCTATTTGATTTATATACCTTCCCTCTCTATTTGTTCTCCTCATCCCTCTAGTTTCTTCTTTGATTTACATGTAGTTTTTTTTACTATATTTTATGTTTTAGCAGATACATCTGATGTTTTATCTTATCACATTCTGATCCTTCATTTTAAGTCTTAGTTATTTTAAATATTATTAACTATAATTTTTACAATTTTGTGCACTTTTAATGTTATTTTTGTGTTCTAGATCAGTTGCATGCAACATATTAAATATGTATATAGATTTTGTTTCTGTATATTATATTTTTGATCGTATTTTTAATTGTATCTTTAATCAATTTATGAAAATTTTATTGTATTTACTAGATACATTAGAGATTAAATATATTTTGCGTCTCAACTGAGACTAAAGCCTGTTATGGAATATTATATAAACTTATTAGTAATTATTTATATTTATTGTTTTTAGCTTTTTATTTAAAGAATTATTATAATTGTATTATTTATTTATATGTTTTTCGTGTGTCCTGATACACCCCTGATGAAGTATGCTACGAAACACGGTCCTGTGTTGGGTTTAGGCCACTTTTATTTGGTCAATAAAAGAGTTGTGTGTGTGAACCGGCCACTCTCCTGTTTTTTTGTCTATGGCACGGGCTTATGTCAGTCGGCAGGGCGGCACAAGAAGTGTCAGAGTGGCCCTGGAGATGAATCTCCTGTTTGCCTGGGTGGAGAAGAACCTTCTAGCCTTATCGGCTCAGCACATTGCTGGAGGGTACAACATGGAGGTGGACTTCGTCATCCAGCATCTCTGAATCTCAGTGAGTGGAAGTTGAGTCAAGAAGCCTTTCAGTTGATTCTGCACCGCTGGGGGTCACCTGCACATGTGGCAGATCGCTTCCATCTGTGCCCTTCTCTTCTACTGACAATTCCAGACTTCAGTCCTTTCACCTTGATGCTCCTTATGTTTGGAACAAACTACCTGAGTCTGTATGGCAGGCTTCATCTCTGTCCCTTTGCAAATCTAGGCTGAAAACAAACCTCATCAAGGCCTCTTTTGGATCCTGATCTGCCAAGTCTCTATGTATTTTCTTACCACTCTCCTAGATGTATCCTTGTCCTCAGCTGTTGTGCTGTCTGTCTTGACTAGATTTTAAGCTCCGATGAGCAGGAACATTCTCTTAGATGTGTCTGTACAGCATTGCATACACCTTGTAACACTATACAAATGATTAGTAGTAGTAGAAGAAATGGATCTGATGGCGACCCACTCAAATGCCAAAGTGTACTGCTTCTTCAGTTGTTGCACGGACTTGGGGTCCGAGGATGCCCTGACCCAGCCTTGGCTCAGTCATCAGCTACTGTATGTGTTTCCCACGTGGCCCCTGGTGGGACATATGATTTTACATAAAGAGTGCCACCCAGGCAGGATTAGTCTGGTGGCACTGGATTGGCTGCAGAGACCATGGTTCGTAGACCTGATACTGTTCATTCAAGCACCTCCCCTTTGGCTGCCTTCATCTCAGGGGCTATTGTGGCAGTGATTGATTGTCTGTGGAGGACCCATCTCCCTTCTTGCTTACAACATGGCTTTTGAAAGGAGACTGCTAGCATGTAAGGGCTACTCTCCAGCTGTAAGCTTTATTATACTTGGTGCCCGGAGGAGGTCTATGAAACTAGCATATGTTATTTTATTTATTTACATTCTCTTATATACCGTGCTATTCTGCATCAGTGCGGTTTACATTGAACAAACTGAAATTACATTGAACAGGGCATTATAACTTGGAGATAACTATTTTACAGGGAACATGGGCTATGGAGGGTTAAGTGGCTTGCCCAAGACCACAAGGAGCACCTGTAGGACTAGAAACCCCAGTCCTTCTGGCCCAAGGTTGCTGTCCTCTAGTGGGATTTGAGCCCCCAACCTTCCGGCTTGAAGTACCTTGCCCCAACCACTAGGCCACTCCTCCACTCCATGTTATGGATAAGGTGCCTCTTTGAGCACTGGTGTGGCACGTGGCATTTGGTTCCTGAGATGGCCAAGGTGTCCTCCATGTTGGCCTTTCTACAGGATGGCCTAGAAGGGCCTTTCTCCAGCTCCCTGAAGATTGTCTGTGATCCCTTCCTGGGATCTGTCTCTGATGCTCAGGGTCCTGATGGAAATCCCCTTTGAGCTGTTGAAGCACACTACCTTGAAGGATTTGGTGCTCAAGACTCTTCTTGGTCACAATTTGATCTGCAAGGTGGATCTCCAAGCTGCAGGCTCTGTCTTGCCAAGATCCTTATCTGTGCTTTTCAACTGTGCCTTCCTTCTTGCTTAAAATGCTGTCTCACTGTCACATAAACCAGGTGGTTTGCCTACCCACCTTCTCTGTCAGGGGAACGATACGGATCTTCACACTGTGGATGCCCAGACGGTGCTTCTCTGTTACTTGGAGGTTACGAATTCCTTTCATAAGTCAGACCATCTTTTTGTGATATTTGGAGACCCATGCAAGGGTTAAGTAGTGGCCAAGTTGACTTTGAGATGCTTGATTAAGGAGGCTATTACCTCAGCATATCTGGTAAAGAACCAACTGGTTCTGGAGGGTCTGCATGCCCATTCTTCTCCAGCACAAGCATCCTAATGGGCAGAATGGAGCTCGATAGCCTCTGCAGACATTTGTCGGGCAGCAATATAGGCATCACGTTCCATTTTTGTCAAACATTACTGCTTGAATGTCCATGTGTGGGGGACACGTCCTTCGGCTTAAGAGTTTTGTGAGCTACTGTCTCTTCTTCCTGCCCAGTGGTGTTGTAGCTTTGGTACATCCCACTTGTCCGTACTGGTCTAGCAGGACGATATGGCAGGTGACATTTTACTTACCAGATTATGTCCTTTCTTTGAGTCCTGCTAGACCAGTCCAGGGCCCACCCCTGAAACAGTTTTTGCTCTGTTCTTTTGCTTTGGTACCCTTGGTCCACCATGATTTTTTATAATTGGCTATGCAGGCTCATCTTCCACTGACAACCTTCTATTTCTTCCTTCCTGTACGTAGTTCTCTACTATTGTTTACCTCATTGGTGCCCATTGAGGTTGTGTGAGGCTTGCTCTGTATTGCCTTTTGTTTTGGGATAAATATGGAAAGGACCTCTGGTGGCTGAGGAGGATGTCTCTGAAATCTGGGCTTTTCATTGGTTCTTTGTCTCCAGCAGTCTGCTGGTAAGAGAATACAGCCCACTTGTCTGGATTAGTCTAGCAGGACTCAAGGAAAGGACATTATCTGGTAAGTAAAATGTCACCTTTCCTTGCCAGGTCCAGCTCCCATCTGAACTTGTAACTAAAAAGAAACCCCTACCAAGTTCTGAGGCTCTCCTCTAAAATTAGTACTCTTTCACTTTGTGTAGTACTTGATGTTAAGTGCCATCAAGTCTGTGTCAGCTCATAGCGACCCTTGGGATAGTTGTCCTAAATTGTGTTCGGTCTTCAGTCAGGCGGCTCATTGTTGACAGACTGGTACCCATAACTGCTGTTATTGTATTGATCCATTTCATTGCTGGTCTTTCTCTTTTGTGTAGACCTTCAACCTTGCCAAGCATGATGCCTTTCTCTAATGATCTCTCTCTTCGCATGATGTGTCCAAAGTATGAAAGTCAAAGCCTTGTTATCTGAGCTGCTAAGGAAAGCTGAGGTTTAATCTCCTCTAGTGCTGACTGGTTTGTTCTTCAGGAGTCCATGGTATACACAGTATTCTTCACCAGCACCATAATTCAAAGGCTTTGATTTTCTTCCTGTCCATATTTTTCAATGTCCAGATTTTGCATCCATATAACATTATTGAAAATACCATGGTTTGGACAAGTCAAATCTTCCAAATGGAGAGAGACAGCTCTGCTCTTGAGAATCTTATCTAGATCTTTCATAACTATTCTGCCAAGAGCAATGTTTCATCGGATTTCTTGACTGCTTATGATTTCTTTCTCTGGGAACAAGCAGGAAGTTAGTCCTCACATATGGGTGACGTCGGCACCAACGGAGTCCGCACGAAGCACCTCCCCAGCTTTCAAAATAAGCCTTTGGGAGATGCACTATGCATGGGTGGTCCCTTTCCCGCCCAAGGGTGCCATCTTGCCTCAGTCTCCTTTTTTCCGCAGAGCCTTCTAGACATCTGTTCAGTTTACCAAGGAAAAAGTGTGTTTTTGTGATACCTTTTTGTCCAGTTTGCATACCTGTTCCTTTCCCACCCCTGAGCCAACTCGCATCAGTGTCACTCCTTGGGTTTGTTCCTTCGTTTTTACTTTTTTTCTTCGAGGTATCTCTCGACCTGTGCTTGTGTCTTTTTTTAGCCAAAGACCTCGGACCCCTGCCGGGCAGCAGGGCCCCCTTTTTCCCAGTGGCCTCCAGTAGCTTCAAGAAATGCAATTGGTGCACCAAGATGATGTCCCTCAAGATCCTCATGACTGCTGCCTGTGGTACTTTGGCCCGGAACATAACAACTCGGACTGTGAACTTTGCAGGACCATGACCTCAAAGGCCCTTAATAGCTGTCATCAGCAGCAGGAAAGGTTTTCCAAAAGTCCAACTCCACACCGGAGTCTCCGGTAACAGCCCACTCCAGGGCCCCCTCTGGTACCTCTGTGCCCTGCGAAGTCCGGGCCGCTGCACCCGCAGTTCATCTGAGAGGCAATCCCCGGAGGTGTAACACAAGAAGTCAAAGACCTCCTCGGAGAGCGGGTATGGGAAGACGGGAAAATCCTACCAAGTCCCGCAGTCCCCTGTGTGAGTCAAAGTGGGAAAAGCCTCTCAAGCTCCCCCGAAAGGAGTCGTTGGTACCCACTGACTGGCCTTGGACACCCAACCAGCCTTGGACTCTCCCTCGATGGAACAGACG
Source organism: Ichthyophis bannanicus (assembly GCA_033557465.1). NCBI lineage: Eukaryota > Metazoa > Chordata > Amphibia > Gymnophiona > Ichthyophiidae > Ichthyophis > Ichthyophis bannanicus. The sequence continues at coordinate 47,334,564 of CM066049.1, forward strand.
TTGGACTTGAAACCCTCAGCACCTGCATCGAAGGCTGTGGAGCCAACTGGCATGGAGACCAGGATGGCAGCCTTATACCTCAGTATCTCTGCCCTTATAGCCCAGCAGCAGGTGTTCATGTCCAGTTCATTCACCCTGACAATGGAACCCTCGACATTGGGGGCATCCCAGACATCCAGTCGATACTCGAGCGTCACCAGCCTTGAGAGACCCATTGGCACCAGACAGGTTCTGGTCCCGTTCCTTGGGTCACTGGTCCTCTCTGGCAATCACACACAGCTTGGACTTCAGGTCCCCCAGAGGCCCTGGGCCCGTCGGCTCAGACCTCGACCATGATGATCACGAAGCCACGGATCGGCCTCGGACTTCTAATCCAACTGGGAGATCGAGGACAAGTAGTTTCCCAGACAGTCTGCACCACTGAAATGTTTCTTCGGACCCGTCCCCGCTCTGGCATCCCGATGCCTTTCCCTGCCAGAGGGATGTTGCCTTCCTCGACTTTGTGCGGGACATTAACTAGGGCGCTCTCCATCAAGACCGAGGCGGAGGAGGATCCACACACGGCGGAACTGGAGATCCTCCAGGATGAGGCCCCTCACAGTACAAGTTTCCGCTGATCCTACAAAGCCTCCTCTGCATATGGGAGACATCGGCATCGGTGTCCATTGTCAGCAGGCAACTCGACTCCATGTACCAAGTCCACCGAGGCCCTGGCTTCCAGAAAGCCCAACTTCCCAACATCTCAATGGCCATTAAGGCCATCATGAGCAAACTCAAGAGCCAAAAAGATCCATTTCTCAGTGCCCCCCCTCCCCCGGCAGGGAGGCCCGGACCCTCAATGCCCTCGGCCGGAAGGCCTTTCAGGTCTCAATGCTGATGTAGCGCTGATAAGCATGCAATAATAATACCAGGAGTCGGTTTCAAGGATCCAAACCAATTTATTGTGCACAAGGCCCAAGCTTCAAAAGGACTGAGCCATGGCGAGCAGGAACAACTTCCTTATATACAAGCTTCACAGTTGATACAGGCAGACTTTCTATTGGTCCCAACGCCCCCTGTATCTATCCAATCGGGCCTAACACCCTGTTCCCCCTTCTCAGGCTATGCTAACAAAGGCTCAGTTTCTAGACATAAATACATTCCTGCTACAAGGTCTAGCTAGGCTCAGAGAATGTGAAAACGCAAAACACTGGAAACATATCAAAAGCAGTTTAGAGCGGTTTTAAGGCAGATCCTCAGAAATTCACTGACTTTGGTCTTTCTTGGCACTACTATTTCTAAGTGGGGGGTGGGGACTCAGGCCTAGCTTGCAGGCTCATACATGTACAGGCTCATACATGTACAGGCTATTATATAGGCCATAGCCTACCACATTCCCCCCTTTGATTATTCTCACCCGCAAGTTAGAAAGGGTGGGAATTAAATCACATATTATACTTGTGTAAAGCATCATCTTGGGGTATATAGGGTAATATTGCCACATAGCTTCCACCCTACCCACACGAACTAATACCTAGACCCAGCAGAAGTGTACATGTCTATGTCCACCCAAAATCACTAATTGTTGTCCCTGGTGATGGCCCCACCCTATAAAATACTATCCCCCCATGTTATATGTTACACCGCTTTGACCCCGGTGAAAAGCGGTATATAAATGCAGTTAAATAAATAAATAAATAATAGCTAAAACTTTTGTAGCTGCCTTCCTTTCTACAGTGCTATCAATGGCTGCTGACTTTGCTCGACTGTGATGAATCCAGGGTTCAGATTCTACAGCTTTGACTGCTGTTGGGGTTATTAAGATGACAACATAAGGTCCCTTCCAATGCGGTATCAACGGTGTCTTTCTCCACTCTTTGATCCACACCGAGACTCCAGGCTTGAGAGGATGCAGAGGTTGATGGGCAGCTGATGACTCTGCAAAAACAGAACCTAAAACCAATAGTTCTTGTCCAGTAATTTTCAGATCCAATCTGTTTCATATCTCCTTTTATTCCTTGTACCATAGGCGGGGGTCGCCTATACAGAATCTGAAAAGGGGAAACTCCTAAAGACTTAGTAGGGACTAAGCATATCCCTAAGAAGGGCTATAGGAAGACCTTGAGACCACATCAGGGGAGCTTCTTGGCAAAGTTTGGACAACTGAGATTTCAGGGTTCTACTCATACCAGTCCTACTTTTCCTAAGTTCTGAGGTCTGTAGGCAGTATGCATCTGATAATGTTAATATCTCGGGATCATACTTACAGGGCCCCATGTGCATGTAAGGTTGTAAGGGTATATTTGGAATCTGGGTACACATTTAGACAGAGCCCTTTTCCTATTGTCAGTGCTCTAGTGAGAGCTATCAATTCAGCTTTCTGTGCTGAAGTTCCTGGGGGCAAAGCTGAGGCCTCAACTACCAGATCAAGGGTCACTACTGCATGTCCGGCTATCATCCACAAAGAAAGTCCGTTCAGGGTCCTCCAAAGGGACATCAGTCAGATCCGGGTGACTTGATAATAGTACTTGTAAAGGAGGAGTACCTTGGCCGCATTGACGGGCGTTATCAGGTAATTCGTTGCCGAGCGCAGAGTATTATAACAGCATTTGATACAGGGCCTGGAGGCTCGAAACGCGCGCGTCGTGCTACGAGATGATCTTATGAGCAACGAGAAGAAAGAATGAGATACTTCAGTTAAGTAAAGACTTTTAAATTCGGCACAATTTCTTGGTTTTGTTAGGACCACTAAAAAAGAAAAAAAGTAGCTGACAGTCTGGTTGGGGGACATATGTTTGTTTGTCCCTCCCACGGTCCAGCTTCGACAAAAACTAATGAGAAGTGAGGTACTGTTACAGTGAAAGTTGGGATTGGTTCTTATTAATTGTTTTCACTGGTGGGGTGGATGAGATTTTGATAATATAGTGTCCGTAATTTCCAGACAGTCATGATCAGGGGGGCTAGGACCAATTGGTAACAACGTAGTAGGATTTAAAGCTTGACTGATCTTCAATTGCAATCGTGGATTCTCACACAGCATACTCTGATACTTCAACATTTGCGAATTAGTGACTTAAAGATTCCGTCCCCAAGTGAGCTTGTCAGCCTCGCTCACTAAGAGGGCTGTGGCTGCAATGGCTCTTCAACAAGGGGGCCAGCCTTTTGCAACTGAATCCAACTGGTCGCTGCCAAGATCTAAGAGATTGAGTCAACACTCCCAAAGCATTTCCTTGTGACTCATGAACATAGAGGCGAGAAGGTTTCTGGATGTCTGGCAGACCCAGAGCTGGTGATGACATCAAGGCAGCCTTCAAAGATCGAAATGCTGCATCCTGTTCAGGCCCCCACTCCAATGGAGACCTCTCCCTTCCTTTGGTAGCTTGATACAATGGCGAAATTGGGGATCCATATACCCTGCAGTCCCCAAGAAGGCTCTCACTTGCCTCCTGGTGGGATTACTGCACACAGCTTCCTTGCGTCGTATTCTGCTGGTCAAACTGGAATCCTAGATATTTAACTTCAATTTAACCATAATTGCGCCTTGGCTCTTGAGACGTTGTATCCAGCCTAATTTAGAAGGTGCAAGAGTTCACTGGTGGCTTGTAGATATTCACTTTCTGCATTTGTGGCTATGAGCAGATCGTCCACATACTGAAGAAGAACCCTTTCTCCTGGGTTCACATTTCCGACTGACTGACAGACTGGTCCAGTCCAAGCTCTACATCGACATGTACTTCAGAGAGCTGTCGAAGGAGCTCAGTGGGTTCTCAACAGGCCTCGACAGGGAAACCCTCCAGAGGTTCAAGTCACTGGCCTCAGCGGTCAAAGACGTGCTCAATGTTTTTGTCTCAAGCAGCTTACGACGGCTTTGAGTCAGCAGCCAGGGTGGCCGCAGTCGGCATCGGGACCCGACACAAGGCATGGCTGCAATCGACTGACCTCAAGCAATGGGTTCAGGACAAACTTATTGATGTTCCCTGCATCGGAGAGAACCTCTTCAGGAAACCTATGGCAGGCAAAACTATGTTTACATGATGCAAGGTTCCAAATTAGGAACCACCACCCAGGAAAAAGATTTAGGCGTCATTGTGGATAACATGTTGAAATCCTCCGCCCAGTGTGCAGTGGCAGCCAAGAAAGCAAATAGAATGCTAGGAATCATAAGGAAAGGAATGGAGAATAAAACAAAGGATATTATAATGCCTCTGTATCGTTCCATGGTGCAACCACATCTTGAATATTGTGTGCAATTCTGGTCACCATATCTTAAAAAGGATATAGCAGAATTAGAAAAGTTACAGGGAAGAGCCACCAAAATGGTAAAGGGGATGAAAGGAAACCCCTATGAGAGAGGCTAAAAAGGTTAGGGCTCTTCAACCTGGAAAAGAGACGGCTGAGGGGAGATATGATAGAAGTCTATAAATTAATGAACGGAGTGGAACGGGTAAACGTGGATCGATTGTTTACGCCATCAAAATACAGAAAGACTAGGGGGACATGCAATGAAGCTATAGGTAATCTATTTAAGACTATTAAGAGAAAATATTTTTTCACTCAACGTATAATCAAACTCTGGAATTCGTTACCGGGAGATGTAATAAAAACTGTTAGTGTAGCTGGGTTTAAAAAAGTTTTGGACAGGTTCCTGGAGGAAAGTTCCAAAAACCATATTAAAGGGGACCCGGGAAAACCACTGCTTGCCCCAGTACAAGCATTGTGGAACCTGTGACTTTTGGGGAAATTGCTAGGTGCTTGTGACCTAGATTGGCCCACTGTTGGAAACAGGATACTGGGCTTGATGGACTTTGGTCTGACCCAGTATGGCATATCTTATGTTCTTATATAAAGCAGCAGACATTGAGACTGATTTCCTCATGAGGACTAGACTCTCAAAAAAGACCTCGGTGCAGCCCCGAAAGAAGACCCTTGGAAAGAAGCCCTTCTTTCTGAGGAAAAAGGACAACATCAGCAGTGCCTCACAGTTCCAAGCCTTCTCATCCCCTCAGCACAGCCAAAAGAACAAGGGACAGGGGCACAGTCCCCGTAAGCAAAAGACCCCCAAATCCCAGGCGCCGGCCTGGCTCAGCCTAGGGGGAGCTTTTGACTCTTGGGGCTTAACCTCTCCCTCAGGAGGTCCCTTATAGCCCACAGGGGGGGGGGGACCCTGTTTGTCCACAGGTGGTCCATCGTCACCACCAATATCTGGGTCCTACAAGTGGCCAAGGAGGGCTACCTCCTCCACCTTCAGCAGATGCCACCCTCATACTTTCCAGGAGAACCCATAAGATCTCTCCTCCACCAGACCCTGCTCCTCACTATGCTTGCAAGTCTTCTCATGGACAAGGCCGTGGAGCCAGTGCCGAAACATTTCTGGGGCACCGGCTTCTACTCCAGGTACTTCTTTGTTTCTAGAGAACAGGGACCTCAGGCCCAAACTAGACCTGCAGGATCTGAACAAGTTTCTGATAAGGGAAAAGTTCAAAATGCTCTCCCTTGGAACACTGATGCCATTCCTCCAGCAGGGAGATTGGCTATGCTCCTTAGATCTGAAGGATGCCTAGACACACATCCTGATCCATCCCAGCCACAGACAATACTTCTGGTTTGTGGGTGGGAGGAGAGCACTACCAATACAAGATGCTGCCCTTTGGGCTGGCCTGATCACCAAGGGTCTTCACCAAGTGCCTCGTGGTGGTCACAGCCCACCTCCATCTCCAAGGGGCCTTTCGTCTTTTTCTACCTAGACAACTGGCTCATAGGGGGAGGCACAGCTGCAGAAGCACAATGCACCACAGGGTGCACCACCAGCTTCTGGGGTTTATCATCAACTACCCCAAGTCTCACCTCTCCCCATCTCAACGCCTGGAGTTTATAGGGACTCAGCTAGACACCCTCCAGGTCAAGGCCTCCCTTCCTCAGGAAAAGGCAGATCGCCTACGGGGACTAGCTACAGAGGTACAGCTATGATGGTTTGCTTTCTGCCTGGCTTCTTCTCCACCTGGTTTCTTCTCCGCCTGCTGGGCAAACCATTACCTCCACGGTTCCAGTGACTCCATATGCCTTACTGCACATAAGTGCGGCTCAGTGGCACCTCCGCTCTCAGACACAAGCCACAGGCAGGCTCCAGGACAGAGTGAGAGTGACCTGCTAGCTGGCGGACTTCCTCAGATGGTAGCAGACCCCTCGTCACCTTCAGGCCAGGATGCCCTTCAGGCACCCACCTCCCCAGAGGGTCCTCACCACAGATGCCTCTGTACTGGGTTTGGGTGCGCATTGTGAGGACCTCCAGATGCAAGGCAGCTGGTCCCAGATGGAATCCCAGATGCAAATCAGTCTGCTGGAGCTTTGGGCAACATTTCTGGTTCTCTGAGCCTTCCACCACCGACTGCAGCACCAGTCAGGGCTTGGTCCAGAGCAACAACCAAGTCGCAATGTTCTACATGTATAAATAAGGGGCATGGGGTTGTACTCCCTCTGCCAGGAGGTGGTAGCCCTCTGCTCCTATGTGACAAACAGTGGAATGCTCCTAAGAGAAATCTACCTCCCGGGTCAAGACAAAGCCCTGGTGGACAAGCTGAGCAGAGTCCTCCAGCCGCACGAGTGGTGCCTGGATACTGAAGTGGCCTCCCGGCTGTTTCAACTCTGGGGTGTCACCCTGGTGGACCTGTTTGCCAGTCCGGGCATCAGACAGTTGCCCCACTTCTACTCCCACCAGCCACACCCGTTCCGGATGACAGCAGACACGTTCTTCACTCCATGGAAGGATGACCTTCTTTATGCTTTCCTGCCGACACTATTGGTTGTCAAGATTCTCTTCAAGGTCCAGCGTGACAGAGCATCACTAATGCTGATAGCTCCCAGGTAGCCCGGACAATCCTGGTTCCCACTTCTCCTCTCCCTGTTGGCGGCATCACAGATTCCTCTGGGCCAAGCCCTAGGACTACTCTCACAGGAGTAGGGCTCTCTCCTACACCCCAATCTGGGGTCCCTGTCACTCATGGCTTGGCTGCTGAAAGAGTAGCATTAGTTCCCTTCAACCTCCCATGGGACATAGAAGAGGTTCTTCTGGCCTTTTGTAAAGCCTCCACAAGAAGGGCATACGCCTTCAAGTGGTGCTGATTCTCAGTTTGGTGCGCTGAAAGATGGGTGAACCCGTTCTCCTGCTTGGTACAAGTGGTACTCCAGTACCTGCTCCATCTATCACAGATGGAGCAGGTACTGGTCAGAGTGCACATGAGCACTATCGCAGCACACCACCATTCAGTTGAGGGCAAGCCCCTCTTGGCTCAGCCCCGTGTCTCTCGGTTCTTGCGGGGTCTCATGCAATCCAAACCTCCTGTCCACCCTCCAGCAGCAGAGTGAGATCTCAATGTGGTGCTCTTGCAGCTCACTAAGCCACTGTTTGAGCCTCTGGCTACCTGTCTCTTGAGGTACCTCTTCTGGAAAGTCGTCTTCTTTGTGGCACTCACATCATCTCGCAGGGTCAGTGAGCTCCAGGCTCTGATGGCAGAGCCACCCTACATGAGATTCTACAAGAACAGGATGGTGCTCCACATAACATCCCAAGTTTCTGCCGAAGGTGGTGCCCCATTCCACCTCAATCAGGAGGTGGTGTTCCCCACCTTCTTTCCGAGGCCTCATGCAGGCACAGCAGAAACCGTTCTCCTTACTTTGGATTGTAAAAGGGCCCTGTCCTATCTGCAAAGACTCAGGGCCATCTGAGCAAAGCACCTCAGCTTTTCGTATCCTATGACCCCAGTCGTCTGGGGCTCCCAGTGAACTAAGTGAACTCTGCTTGAGTGACGGACTGCATTACCTTACCTGTGAGCAAGGGGGGATCTCACCGGACCACTGCATCAGGGCCATGGCTACATCAGTGGCAAATCTGCGCTTTGTCCCTGTGATAGAAATCTGCTGGGGCCACCACCTGGTTTTCGGTCCATACCTTCGCAGCTCACTATTGCCTGGAGAGGAGTCCCAACAGGACAGCGCCTTCGGCGAAGCCCTACTTCATAATCTCTTTGGGGTGTAGGCAACTCCTGCCCTCCGACCCTTCTGTGTTCAGGCTACCGGAGTGCTGGGTCTCAGTAGAGAACACTACTGCTGCTGCTCACAGCTTTGCAGGTCACCATGGCATTTTTACAGGTTCTTGGTAGTCTGTAGCTGGAGAGTCCCATATGTGAGGTCTGACTTCTTGCTTGTTCCCAGAGAAAGCGCAGTTACTCACCTGTAACAGGTGTTCTCCAGGGACAATAGTAATCAGTTCTCAGCACCCTCCCTCCTCCCCTTGGAGTTGCTTCTGTACCATATTTTAATTTTTGCTGTCTTAGCTATGTCATTAGCCTGAGGCCAGATGGCATCCTTGGGCGGAGAAGAGGCCATACATGCATGGTGAAACTCGCAAAGGCTTTCTTTGAAAGTTGGGGAGTTGCTTCCGCGCAGGCTCCATCGGCACTGACATCACCCATATATGAGGACTGATTCACGCTGTCCCTGTAAAACACCTGTTATAGGTGAGTAACTATGCTTTATTGATCAAGCAGGTTAAAGTTGTCTACTATTTCAATTTTTTCTCTTTCAACGATGAATTGAATGATTTTTGTCAATTGTCGGGATCTTTGCTTTCTTTGTATTAAGATGCAGGCCCATTTTATTTATTTATTTATTTATTTATTTAGCAAGCATTTGTAGCCCACTCCTTCCAGCGATCAGAAGCGGGTAGGATTACTATTGTGAAACTGCCGAATCAAGGCAGGTACAAATTTTGTTTACATACAGATTGTCAGAAAAGCACATCATACAGAGTTAACACTTCTTAGCTATGGGGGAGTTCATTTACATATATACATAAATACATATATACAGGATAATCTTCTTGGACACAGTGGTCAGGGGCTGCTCCATCTGTGGGTTTAGTTCAGGTTGAAATGTGATTGGAAAATGTGCGGTTTGAGTTTCCTTTCTGAAGTCTAGAAGGTCATTGCTAGCTCGTAGTTCTGGTGGGAGTTGGTTCCACAGTGTTGGCGCCGCATATGAGAAAGCCCTGTGGCTGGTGTTAGCTTTGGCAGATCTTATATCTGTTGGAGTGTGAAGGATGTTGGAATTGTGGGTTCTTCTGTTTCGGGTAGGAGGTTGCAATCTTACTAGGTTGTTGAGGAAGGAAGGTGCTAAGTTGTGGATGAGTTTGAAGGTGGGTAGTATTTTGTATTTTGTTGCGAGCTGTTATGGGTAGCCAGTGTAATTGAATTAGTACTGGTGTGATGTGGTCACTTAGATTTTTCTTCATTATGACCCTGGCAGCTACATTTTGTGCCATTTGTAATATGTTTAGGGTTTTTTTAGGTAAACCTTGTAGGATGGCGTTGCAGTAGTCAAAATGTGGCATGATGAGTGCTTGGGCCACTGTTCTGAAGTCTTGGGGATCAATAATATTCCGAATGGGTTGGAGCACTCTAAGCTTGTGGAAAACTGCTCTGTTGGTCTTTCGGAGATGTTTTTCCATCTTTAGGTCACAGTCAAATGTGACTCCTAGATACTTTATTTCTTTTTTTTGTTGGTAAGTGTTGTTACATAGTGTTATTGATGTGGGAGGGTCAAAATTCGGTTCTTTGGAGATATACATTACTTCGGTTTTTTTGTGATTAATTGACATACTACTTTGTTGTAACCAGTCTTGCATCTCTCCGATACATGTCTCCAGTGGGTTGTAGTCTGGGTTTTTAGTGTCTAGTTGTGTGTATAGCATGATATCATCGCATAGATGTGGTAATTAATTTCGTGCCGTGAGAAAATTTTGCATAGTGGCTGCATATATATGTTAAACAGAAGTGCTGAGAGAGCAGAGCCTTGGGGGATTCCCTGTGTTTGTGAGAAAGATTCTGCTTTTTCTCCGTTGAATTGAACCTGTTGTGTTCGATTTGAGATGTAGGATGAGAACCATTTTAGTGGGGTTCCTGTTATTCCTATTGATTTTATCCTATTTATGAGGGTCCCATGATTAACTGTATCAAAGGCAGCTGAGATGTCAATGAATACAAGAATGTACATTTTCTTTTTGTTTTCAAGGCCCTTTAGGAGGTTGTTAAGTAGAACTAGTAACAGGGTTTCAACTCCATGATGTTGCCTGAAGCCATATTGCTGGTCATCAAGAGGAGCACTGTCGTCAGATGGTCTTGGAGTTGTAGAAGGACCGTTTTTTCTATGATCTTTGCCAGGAATGAGATACTTGATATGGGACGGTAGGAGGCTGGGTCTTCTCCGTTGAGTGTAGTGTTTTTTAGGATCGGTCTAATGACTGATTTCTTTAGTTCTGAGGGCATGATTCCTTGTTGTAGGGATAGGTTAACTATGTGTGCTATGTGAGGTGCTATGTCTTGTTTCACTGCCTTGATCCAGGATGCAGGACAGGGATCTAGTGGGGAGGTGGTGCTTTTCAGGCTTGTGACAATGGCTGTGATTGCTTGGTTCCTATTTTGTGGAAGTGCTCCCATAACTGGTTTTGCGTTGTGTTGTTCTCACTTCTGATTTGTGGTGTTGGTGGGGGGGTGGAGGCCAGAGGCCGTCAGTTTGGTCGCGTAGTGGTTTGCCAGTGTTTGGACCTTGATGGATTTGTTGAGGTTGGCATTTTGGTCGGTTTTGGTTAGTGATTTGACTAGTTCAAATAACTCTCACGGTCGATTGATTGCCTTGTTTAGGATGTTGGTGTGATGTAATTTTTTTGCATTGTTCACGTCGTCTTTGTATTTTGCGAGATGGGCCATGTATTTAGTTTTGAGATCGGAGGATTTGGTTTGTCTCCATTTTCTCTCTATTTTATGGAGCTCCCTTTTTGATTTTGTTAGAGTTCCTGTGTACCAGGGTTCCGAGTTGATCTTATGTGGGTTGATGTGTGTTTCAGAGTTGGGTGAGATGTATTTTGGCTGTGTGTGTTCCATCTGTTCGTTCGTCCGTCTAGGTCTGTGGAATCTAGGTTTATGTGGGATGCAATGGTGCTTATGAGGTGTTCCTCGTTGAGTTTGCTGAATTTCCTAATGGGGTTGGTCATTCCTCATCTCCTTTGAGTTTTTGGGTTGGCACTGTAGTTTAAGTTTACAGTTGATTTGGTGGTGGTCTGACCATGGTACTTGAGTTATGTTTAATATAGGTGGTTCATTGCTTTGTTGTGGATTTCTGGGTATGAAAATCATATCTAGGATGTTTCCTCTATCATGTGTGGGGTTGCTTATTATTTGTTGGAAACCCAATTGGTCGATGGCTTCATAGAAGGAGTCCGTGTGGGACGGAGGAATTGATGCTAGGTTCAAATCTCCGAGGATGATCTGGAATTTTTTGCTTTGTGTGGATGTGATGGTTTCTAGTGCTGTGGCTAGTGTTTCGTGCTGTGGTGAGGGAGGTCGATAGATTAGGCAGATGGATAATGCCATGCTCTCGACTTTAAGTAGGTCAAGATCTGGATTTGTGACCGTAGATGTGGTTGTGAGTTGAAGGCTGGTTTTGGCTGCTATAAGGACTCCGCCTCCTCTTCTGTTGATGCGTGGGCAGTTGTATAGTTGGTATCCGGGCTTCTGTATTTGGTTCATTGTTGCAGAGTCTGAGTCAGTGAGCCATGTTTCTGTTATGCATAGGATATCTGGTTGTTCGTCAGTTAGAATGTTGTGGATAATATGCGTTTTATTCCTTATTGACCTAGCATTAATAAGGATAATGTTACATGTGTGATGTTCTTGGTGTGTGGTTCGTGTGAGTTGTATTTGAGATCCAATAGTGTTCTTTGCTTTGATTTTAGGTGTTTTTGAGATTTGTTCCCTTTGATATGGGTGTGTCGTTGGGGTAATTTACTTGGTGTTTGTGTGGTGGTGATAGGATTTAAGTTGTATTGATGCAGGATGGGTAATGGAGGGGGGGGGGTGGAGAAGGTAGATTGGTGTATATAGTAGAGGAATGCAGTATTGTGAGTGTGGGATGGTTCTATATGAAGATGTTAGTATACACATGCACAAAATCAGGAAGGTGTGAGCAGGCTCCATTTTATGTCTGCCAGAAATACTTGGATTTTGGATTCGAGTGGCGCAGTGTGGGGTGAAGTCAAGGCAGCTGGCCTAGAGATGAGTTAGTGTAGGCCGGCAAGATAGTTGTTGGGTACCAACAGTCTAGCAGGGATAGATGGGTTGGGGTACAGCGTTTCTTATTACTTTAACAAAATAGGGATACAGTCCTAACGTTCCTTATCACTCAGTATAAACAGATACAGTATTGTGCGATACAGTCCTATCGTTACCTATCATTCAGTATAAACAGATACAGTATTGTGCGATACAGTCTTAAGGTTATTGCAAGAAGGTTATTGGGTTACTGCATTGAAATGTAACAACTTGCTGGTTAGAGATACTTTGTTTCATTTAGCTCTAAATAAACAGTAGTAGCCTTTAGAGTTGGTAGGGGTTTACAATGTAACAGCTGGCTTGAGGAGAACAGGGCTTGTGACAGTGGGGAGTTTACACATTATATATACAGAGGTATGTTGGCTCCTACTTGGGGGGGGGGGGGGTTAGGCCAGGGTTGCACAGTGGTCTTTTGCATCAGGAGGTAGATAAGTCCAGTAATTGTTTACCTGGGTGATATCGTTGTAGTTGAAAGCTCTTGATGTCGAATTTTGGTCCAGCTATGGGAATCTCGTGGAGCGTGGTGGTCGGGACCGGCGAGCTCAGACCCGGCCTGGGGAGCTCAAGCCGTCAGTCATTTGATTGTTGCACTTTCGTTTTCTGTCCGTTATCGGAGTTTTGGTCATGTGAGTCAGGCTTCTTGATACTTGCAGCCTTGTTGCGGTTGAGTGGATGATGTTTCAACTGCGCCTAATCTCCACCGCCTAAGGGCCACCGCCAAAGGGCCCTCTGGCGAGGCCCTCAGGCGCGGGCCCGCAAGGCGCGGGCGCGCCCTGTAGGGACGCCACTTTTATGCGTTTCTGCCTGCGTGCGTGTGAGCCTCCCACTGCCCGGATTGGGCAGGAGTGTGTGGAGGGAGGGCTCCCACTGCCCGGATTGGGCAGGAGTGTGTGGAGGGAGGGCTCCCACTGCCCGGATTGGGCAGGAGTGTGTGGAGGGAGGGCTCCCACTGCCCGGATTGGGCAGGAGTGTGTGGAGGGAGGGCTCCCACTGCCCGGATTGGGCAGGAGTGTGTGGAGGGAGGGCTCCCACTGCCCGGATTGGGCAGGAGTGTGTGGAGGGAGGGCTCCCACTGCCCGGATTGGGCAGGAGTGTGTGGAGGGAGGGCTCCCACTGCCCGGATTGGGCAGGAGTGTGTGGAGGGAGGGCTCCCACTGCCCGGATAGGGCAGGAGTGTGTGTGGAGGGAGGGCTCCCACTGCCCGGATAGGGCAGGAGTGTGTGGAGGGAAAGCTCCCACTGCCCGGATAGGGCAGGAGTGTGTGGAGGGAGGGCTCCCACTGCCCGGATAGGGCAGGAGTGTGTGGGGGAAAGGCTCCCACTGCCCGGATAGGGCAGGAGCTTCACCAGGGTGGTTGGAGGGCTAGCGATGCTCAGCGGCTCCCACGAAGTAGGGACGCCGCTTTTATACGGTTCTGCCTGCGTGCGTGTGAGCTTCCCACTGCCCGGATTGGGCAGGAGTGTGTGGAGGGAGGGCTCCCACTGCCCGGATTGGGCAGGAGTGTGTGGAGGGAGGGCTCCCACTGCCCGGATTGGGCAGGAGTGTGTGGAGGGAGGGCTCCCACTGCCCGGATTGGGCAGGAGTGTGTGGAGGGAGGGCTCCCACTGCCCGGATTGGGCAGGAGTGTGTGGAGGGAGGGCTCCCACTGCCCGGATTGGGCAGGAGTGTGTGGAGGGAGGGCTCCCACTGCCCGGATTGGGCAGGAGTGTGTGGAGGGAGGGCTCCCACTGCCCGGATAGGGCAGGAGTGTGTGGAGGGAGGGCTCCCCCTGCCCGGATAGGGCAGGAGTGTGTGGAGGGAAAGCTCCCACTGCCCGGATAGGGCAGGAGTGTGTGGAGGGAGGGCTCCCACTGCCCGGATAGGGCAGGAGTGTGTGGGGGAAAGGCTCCCACTGCCCGGATAGGGCAGGAGCTTCACCAGGGCGGTTGGAGGGCTAGCGATGCACTTTCTTGATCTTGAGAAGCAAATGTTTCATATCATCTTTATTTATTTATTTAACAGCTTTTATATACCGCACTTTTATCATCAGCGCGGTTTACATTTTAACAGCTTTGTACTTAAGCATAAAACATATGTCAAGTTTACAGGTAACAGGATATAAAAACATGGATAACTGGGGTTAAAATAAATAACAGATATTCACAGCTATTTACAATAGATTCTCAAATGTTTTGCGTTCTAAAGGTGGGGGTCTGTGAGGTTTTGACCTGGAACAGGTAGTGAATTTTCAGGAACTTATTCGACTAGCCATGATCATTGGTTTGTGTTGGAGGGGTAGGGGAGCCAGTACATTGTGAGAAGTGTTGTATGAAGAGGTGTGTTTTTAGAGATTTTCTGAATTGAGATAGGTCTTGTTGTGATCTAATGCTAGGTGGCAGCGCATTCCAGCATCTGGGGGCGAAGGATGAGAATGCTCTTGAAGTAGTTGTCTGGGTGAGTTTTGTGAGGTCTTTTGGGACTGTTAGCATGTTATCTGTTATGGATCATCTAGATCTGGTGTTCTGTGTGTGATGCAGGAGGTCGGACAACGAGGATGGTGATATTTGATGGAAAGCTTTGAAGGTCAAAACGAGGGCTTTGTATAGAATCCTGCATGATATTGGGAGCCAGTGAAGTTCGAATAGGATGGGAGTAATATGTTGGACTCCTTGAGGCTCCATATAGGGCCCTGGCCGCTGTATTCATGGCCAGTTGAAGTGGATTCAGCGTGCTCTTGGGTAGGCCGTGTAGTACGATATTTGCGTAGTCGAAGTGAGGAGTGACTAATGCCTGGAAAGTTGTGCGGAAATAGCATGGTTCAAGCATAGGTCCGAGGTGTCGGAGTGTCCTGATCTTATGGTAGATGACTTTTACAGTATTTTTTATATGTTCTTTGAATTCAAGCCGCTGGTCAAGTATGACACCCAGGTAACGTATTGAGGTTTTGAGTGGTAGATCGGCATCTCTTGTTCTTAGAGTTGGTGGAGGAGAGAAGTCTTTGTTCTTTGTGACGATCAGGACTTCTGTTTTTTTTTAATTAATTCGGAGATTTTGTGTAAGCAGCCAGTCTGAGATTGAATTGAAGCAGGTGATTAATGTAGTGTAGTCTGGTTTTAGTACGTTGATTGGAGTGAATAGAAGCACATCATCCGCGTAGATGAGACATGATATTCCGAATGAGCGGGAGATGTTGCAGATGGGCTGCATATATATGTTAAATAGAAGAGCTGAGAGGGAGGAACCCTGCGGTACTCCTTGCTTCTGGTGGAAAGGCTGAGATGTAGTATTACCATTCTGTACCTGTTGCCAGCATTTCTTCCAGGTAAGATTTGCACCAATTCCATGCCATTCCTTGAATCCCTTTTTCGTAGAGACGGGCAAGCAGTTGGTCTTGGTCAACAGAGTCAAATGCTGCTGCTATGTCTAGGAAGATCATTGCAACTCCATTCCTGATGTTATCTGTTGTATTAATAAGCGTGTTCATTAGGGATGTTAGAAGAGTATCGACTCCGTGGGCTTCTCTGAAGCCATGCTGGTTTGGATCTAATGGGGCTTTGGAATCAATGTGTTGTTGGATTTGTCTCAATATAACTTTTTCTAGGATCTTGGCTAATAAAGGAATACTTGAAATTGGGCGGTAGGAGTCTTCCTTTTTTGGATCAAGTTTATTGTTTTTCAGAAGGGGGCGGATGGAGGTCTATTTGAGGGCTGTTGGAAATATCCCGGTGCTAAGGGACTGGTCAGCTAAGGCTGATATGTATGGGCTGAGCTCTGTTCTCAGTGATTTGATCCAGTGGGCAGGACATGGATCGTTAGGGGCGGTGGTGGCGTTGATGGATGTTATAATTTCTTCGATTGTCTTAGGAGTTGGGGATGAGAAATTATTGAGTATGAATTGGACATTGGAAGGTTGTGTGGTTACACTTGTGGTTGAAGTTGTGATCTTGATCGCCTTGGATTGGATGTAGTCAGCATACAGTTGTGGATGTATATGTTCCTGTTGTGGTGAAGGGGGCTCATTGGTTAGGGATTTTACTAATTGGAAGAGATCTTTCGGTTTGTTCAGAGAACGGCTAAGGAGCCTTGCATGATGTTTTTTCTCTTATCCCAGGTTAGCTGACGATGGGATTTCAAGTGAGCTAAGTATTCAGCCAGTATTGTGGTATCATCAGCATAGTGGTTGAGTCTTCCATTAATCTTCAAACCTCAGTTGTTTATGTTTATGTTTGCCTTTATTTAATATACAACAATATCTACATTACAAACATTGCAATTTACAATAAAAATAAGACAAGGAGGAAAAGGAATGCCAGCTTCAATAATAAGAAAGAGACAGAGAAACCACAGAAAGAGAAAAGAGTCCGGATACAGAGGAACAGGTAACAAAGAGGCAATAGAAGAGAAAGGGGGGGAGGGGGTGGTGGAAAGTAGAAAGTTGAGAGATTGGCCCTGCCAAGCCCAAGACAAAGAAGAACACCTCAAGGGTTTGCTGTCGACAGCCAGAACAAGTCCTCAAACAGGTGAGTTTGCAATATTCTAAGTGAGACTTCACTAGTGGCATTAGTATCCCCTTTTTTCTGATAGTAATTCCTCTCTGTATGCAACCCAGCATCCTTCTGGCTTTGGCCACTGACTTGTCACACTGTTTTGCTGCCTTGAGATCCTCAGAAACAATCACTCCGAAGTCCTTCACCTGGTCCATGCACACCAATCTCTCGCCCCCTATCACATACAATTTCCTTGGATTTTGCATCCCAAGTTCATGACAATGCACTTCTTTACATTAAATCTTAACTGCCAAGCACTAGACCATTCTTCCAGCTTTTGAAGATCTTTCCTCATGTTATCTACTCAGGGGAGTCCACACTGTTGCTAATTTTTGTGTCATCTGCGAAAAGACAGACTTTCCATTGCATTCAAGGAGGCAGCGAACTATTGTGGATCTGGAACTGGTTAAAAGATAGAAAGCAGAGGGTAGGGCTAAATGGACAATTTTCCCAATGGAGAAAGGTGAATAGTGGTGTACCCCAGGGATCTGTGCTGGGTCCGCTGCTTTTTGACATATTCATAAATGACCTGGAAAGTGGAATAACGAGTGAGGTTATCAAATTTGCAGATGACAAAAAACTATTTAAAGTTGTTAAAACCCATGAGGATTGTGGAAAATTGCAAGAGGATCTTGATAAATTAGAAGACTGGGCATCAGGGGGGGCGGAGCCTGATGTCCAGCGGGTAGGACGCTTTGCGTTGAAGCTCCCGAGAGGCCTACTCAGAATCCTGACTTAATACCTATATAAATTTACTATTTTGCTCCGAGCTGACCGGGGCACCTCGGGGGGGATGGCGGCCCACAAACCAGCGCGCTTGGACTTCGGGTCTCCTTCTTCTTCTCACGGAAAACGCTCCAAAACGGAGGTATCCTCCCCGCAGAAGATGGTTCCATTTCGTGAAAACCCCGCAATGCACCTGGAGATTTTGGAGGAAATACGCGGCGTGAAGGAATTGGTGCAGTCTAATGGAGAAGCGCTTCGAGCCATGCGAGAAGACTTTGGAGTGCTCCAAGACCGACTTGAAGGTCTTTCATTACGGCAGGACAATATGGCGGGGGTCCTCGACTCGCACGAGGTGCGCTTGGGCAAACTGGACGAGGCTGAGCGCCAGCTACAAAATCTTCAAAAGGAGTTGGAAGATAGCAATAATCGCGCCCGTCGCAACAATGTGAGGCTCCTTGGAATGCCGGAGGGAGTGGAAGCAGGAGATATAAGAGAATTCTTGCTCAAAACTCTTCCCTCCTTGCTGAAGATTACTTTTCACAGAGAACTGGAAATCGATCGAGCACACCGTGTTCCTGCCCGCATGGCGCTCAACCGCACGACCCCCCGGCCTATTATCTTTAGCTTGCTACGATATCAGCAAGTGGAACAAATTTTACATGCTGCCCGAGCGAATCATCATTTGGAATATGAAGGTCGTAAGGTCTCCTTCTTTCCTGATTTGGCAAAGCCTACCGTTGACCGTCGGAAGAAACTCCTCGCTCTTCGCCCTCGACTTCAACAGCTACAGGCTCGCTTTGGCCTGTTGTATCCAGCGAAGCTCCGAGTGACTCTCCATAACCAGACCAGGACGTTCGAGGATCCTGATCTATTATCAACATTTTTGGACTCCAAAGAAGCAGAACAGATGCGCTAATCCCAAATTTTGGACTCTTATCTGCCGGCTCTGTCCGCCATTTTGAAGGGCCCGATGCGGCGGTCACAGCCCAGCACAGAAATAGCCTGGACTTTCTTTCTTTCTCTGTATGACTTTTGTCTTTGGTCTCCTATCCCTTCACGATGTGTGCCTCGGTCGGATTCGGAGCACGCACAGTCCTACAGGTTATATGTTTTTTCAATTTCGGCCTTCTCTGGGGGTTTCTCCCCCGCAGACACATGGTCGCCAGTAATTTTGGGGTTTTGCTTCTCCTCTACCGTACTGCGGTTATCTTTGTTAATGTGGGGCGCTTCATTGTATTATATTAGCTTATTTTTCTATGTCATGTGTACAGCCAGATACAGTCAGTTTGAGGGACACAGTGAAATTATGTGTGCTATCATGCTCAGAATTTTAACTTTTCTGAATGGCCTCATGTAAAATCTTATTATTCATTGTACAAGGCATTGCTGGTCCACTCAGCAGAAAGAAAATCCTTAGCTATCTTAGCCATGAGCACGTTGATTAGGTGTTTCTTCAGGAAACGCATTACACTCTGCTGACACACTGAAACTCAATGCTAGGCCTCACATGGTAGCTGCCTACTCTCCCACCGTTTCCAAATGGTACGGGATAGTCATTCTGGTCAAGAAGTTTTTGCACGCTACTGTACCTGATATTAGCGCTGCCATGGAGGGTAGATGGGCCCGTGTACACCTTGAGGTTGGAGATAGTGAATTCACGTGTATTTGCATTATGTCCCGAATGTGGACAACCCTGCTCACTATGCAAGTTTTGCGCAGTTGGCCTCGGCCTCCGCTAATGCTCCATTAATACTTGGTGGCGATTTTATTCAAGTGCTCCCTCAATCTTTTCTTCTCAAGCACGGTGCTTGTTGGTTGGAAGCTCCAGTACCGAGCAGACCTGTGTGGCTAGATATAGTAGCGGGCCTTTGCTCACCGATTAACTTTATGCTTGGCATTGCTGTTTCCCTCATTGAGTAATACTGGGAAATTAGTTCCCATCTGAGCTTCAATAAATGGTGGAATCATGCCTGTCTCTACAGTAAATATGAACAAATACCTCGTCTGTGTGCTTCCTCCGTTCAGACTCCTTCTTATTGGTCTTAATGGAAGATGTTCAATGAATATGTACATTTTGCTAAATGCTCTCATCTGACTGTCTAACTTTGTATATATCTCTGTCTCATGATCATGCTGTATTATGGATATTTTTTGATTGTTTGATGTATAATCACTGTTCACTGGAAGCGCTCACATGCTGATACAAACGAGTAGAGAAGAAGCACCGGGGTGGGGGGTAATGGGTTTACTTTTCCTTATTGTATACCTGTTTTGTCTTTTTTGGTGTGTTGTTTCTTTGTTTGTTGCAAAATGAAAATAAAAGTTTCAAAAAAAAAAAAAAAAAAAAAAGAAGACTGGGCATCAAAATGGCAGATGAAATTTAATATTGGCAAGTGCAAAGTTATGCACCTAGGGAAGAACAACCCAAACTATGGTTACACGGATGCAAGGTTCCACATTAGGAACCACCACCCAGGAAAAAGATTTAGGCATCATTGTGGATAACATGTTAAAACCCTCGGCCCAGTGTGCAGCGGCGGCCAAGAGAGCAAATAGAATGCTAGGTATCATAAGGAAAGGAATGGAGAATAAAACAAAAGATATTATAATGCCTCTATATCGTTCCATGGTGAGACCGCACCTTGAATATTGTGTGCAATTCTGGTCGCCGTATCTTAAAAAGGATATAGCGATTTTAGAAAAGGTTCAGAGAAGAGCCACCAAAATGGTAAAGGGGATGGAAGGATACCCCTATGAAGAAAGACTAAAAAGGTTAGGGCTCTTTAACCTGGAAAAGAGATGGCTGAGGGGAGATATGATAGAAGTCTATAAATTAATGAACGGAGTGGAATGGGTAAACGTAGATTGATTGTTTACATTATCAGAATATAAAAAGACTAGGGGACATGCAATGAAGTTACAGGGTAAACTATTTAAGACTAATAAAAGAAAATATTTTTTCACTCAACATGTAATCAAACTCTCAAATTTGTTACCGGAAGATGTAGTAAAGGCTGTTAGTGTAGCTGGGTTTAAGAAAGGTTTGGACAAGTTCCTGGAGGAAAGGTCCATAAACCATTATTAAGAAGGGACCCAGGATATCAATGCTTGACCCAATACAAGCATTGTGGAACCTGTGTCTTTTGGGGAAACTGCTAGGTATGTATGATCTAGATTGTCCACTGTTGGAAACAGGATACTAGCTTGATGGACCTTGGTCTGACCCAGTATGGCATATCTTATGTTCTTATGTTCTTAATTCTTCAGCAATATTGCTCACAAATATATTGAACATTACCAGTCCCAGGACCAATCCCTGAGGCATGCTACTAATCACCTTCCTTTCATCTGAGTGAGTTCCATTTACCATCACCTTCTATCATCTGTCAGTCAACCAATTTCTGATCCAGTTCACCACCTTGGGACCCATCCCCAGGCTGTTAAGTTTATTGATAAGCCTCCTATGAGGAACAGTTTCAAAAGCTTTGCTGAAATCTAGGTAGATCACATCCATTGCATGCCCTTGATCCAGTTCTCTGGTCACTCAGTCAAAGACCTCAATCGGATTTGTTTGGCACGATTGTCCTTTGGTAAATCCATGTTGCCTCTGATCATGCAACCTATTGGTTTCAAGAAGCCCACTATTTTCTCTTTCAGGAGCGCATCCATTACTTTTCTTGCCACCGAGGTAAGGCTCACAGGCCTGTAGTTTGCCACTTCTTCCCTATTACCACTTTTGTGAAGAGGTACCACATCAGCCCTTCTCTAGTCCTGTGGAACTTCTCCTGTCTCCATTAAAAACATCCTTTAAAGGCCCTGCAAGAACCTCTCTGAGCTCTTTCAGTATCCCGGGATGTATCCCATCTGGTCCCATGGACTTGTTCATTTTCAGTTTTGCAAGCTGTTTAAACACATCATCTTCTGTGAATGGTGTGGTGTCTACACTATTCCCATTTGTATATTTGTCAATCACAGGTGGTCCTTCACCAGGATTTTCTTTAGTAAAAACAGAATAGAAGTATTTGTTTAGCATTTTCACTTTTTCAATGTCACTTTCCATGAATCCATTCTCAGCATTTTTAGTATGCCTAAGTAATAAAGAGTGAATTGCAGTAACACTGGGGCACCTTCCAGAAGAGGGGCAAACGTTGGGCTGTTCAGAGAACCCGTGACCCAAGTGGCTATTGTTCTAGATGGATTGAGGTTAAGCAAATTATTGCACAATCATTGCGCTATACTGTTTAAACACGTTGATCGGGGAAAGATCTGGAGAGAGCTCATCTGTAGAAAACAAAAGTAGTATGTCGTCTGCATAGACATAGCTAGAGTCACCCAGACTCTGAATTAGCATAACCAGGGAGCTTATGAAGATGTTAAAAAGCAGGAGCCAAAGGGTTGACCCTGTGGGATACCACAAAAGAGGTCTCGTGGAGATATGTCATTGTGTATACTGACTCCGTCTCCTTCTCTGATTTGTTCTGCATATAAATTAAACAGGTAGCGGGAAAATATGCAGCCTTGCCATACACCTTTGCTGATTTTAAAACCATTCTGTTTCTCCTTGTTCCATTCAAACTGTTGCTTCTTGATTAATGTAAAGATTGTACAAGAAAACTTTTGATGTTCTGGTATACCCA
The DNA here is from genome assembly GCA_033557465.1 of Ichthyophis bannanicus. NCBI lineage: Eukaryota > Metazoa > Chordata > Amphibia > Gymnophiona > Ichthyophiidae > Ichthyophis > Ichthyophis bannanicus. The sequence continues at coordinate 47,356,593 of CM066049.1, forward strand.
TGCTTCTCAATGTGGCCCAGAGTTTTTCATGGTTTGCACAGTCAAAAGCCTTGCTATAGTCAATAAAACACAAATAGATATCCTTTTGGTATTCTTTTATCTTTTCAAGGATCCATATCACATCTGAAATCATGTCTCTCATTCCTTCCCTTTCCTGAACCCTGTTTGCACTCACTGGACCTGCAAAGAAGTGCTGCCCCTTTAAATTAAAAAAAATTAAAAAAACACCCATGGCCATGCTGCAGTCCCTCCAATCATGTGGTTCACACAACCCTGCTCCTGGCAGCAATAAAAACAACCTCTCTGCTATTCATGGTAGGAAAAGAACATGCAGCAGCCCTTCCCTAAGTAGTTGAAGCATTAGCAATGCTGCAGATCTCGGCAAGTAGCTCCAAAGGACTTGACAGCTTTGGATCTGCACCAGGAACTGAAAACACTAAACCAGGCGATGGAAGATTACAAAATTTTTATTGAACCATCCTGCACATGAAAAAGACCCTACATAGCCATATTTCGGCAAAAAAATGTCTTCCTCAGGAGTCATAACGTGCAAATACACTGTAAATATAAAGTGATGTTTAACTGCTCTATTACATCCCAGAGGTGTGGGACTGGACTGGAGGGACAATAAAGAAAGAGAAATTAGACTTATTTGCTAATTGTTGTTCCTTGAGAAACTCTAGTCCAGTCCCGGATCCCTCCCTGGAGTGTGTTTAGGATATTTGGTCATATTGTCCTGGGCCTGAAGCTGGTTCATGTGGGAGAAGTGGCCAGGAAGTGCCGGGAAGTAGGGGGAGAGTCAGCGTTGGGGGGTGGACCGGGAGAGCTGTCAGTTTCACGCTCCATGTTGCACGGCATCATTCAGGTGCCCCACAGGTAGGCCTCCTCATTCTGGGGGGGGACGGGGGATTTCTTCCCAGGTGGTGGGGGGAACTCGGTTATTTAGATGAAGAATGGTTGTTGCATGTTTATTACTTATTTGTTGCTCTTGTGAGTCTGCTTTGTCAATAGGTTACTGGGGCTGGTAGGCAGTGCCAGCTATATAAGTACACTGGTGTCATCAAAAGATGACATGCTCAGTCTCCAAGCTGCTGTGAGAAGTACACTACCCAGAGGTGCGGGACTGGACTGGAGTTCCTCAAGGAAAAACAATTAGCAGGTAAGTCTAATTTCTCTTTTCTCTCCCACAATTTTGAGCTCCTGGGGAGTCTATTCCTACTTACTGGAGTTAACTTTCTCACAACGGAGAGTTCACTCAAGTCCCAGCTGCCTCAGGGCAGGCGATTCTTGGTTACCTCTGTGGACCTGAGTTTCCTTGGGGCCGCGTCCTTGTTTATTTATTTATTTTATTTAGTAAACACTTGTATACCGCTGCTTCCTACGATCAGCAGCGGTTTACTTTACAGAATCATAATGTATTGTACGGTACATTGAGATTTCAGTTTTACATTTTGATTAGTCAATGATTACGTAACACGGGACAAGCATTTGGATACGATACATATTTGATTAAAGCATTTGCCCTAGATTCAGAGGCCCTACCTAATCATCTGGTTTCCATGTTCCCTGTTGTTCAACCAGGTTCTTCTCTCCCCTGGGAGATCAGGGAACAGGTGAGATAGTGGTTGTGATTCGACCTCATGACCAGGAAGGTGCGGGAAGCATCTAAGGAGATGTTTGTTAGCAGGGCTGAAGGTGTGAGGCCCAGTCCTGTTGGCACAGGGATTCTGTCCCCTCATGGGGCCCCTGGAGGATCTTCTTTCTGGAGGTCAGAGCAATCACATTAACCCTGGAGATGCATGTTCCTCCTTTATTGGAAGCAGTGGGCTGCTTGTTCTCGGACATGGTCCTAACAGTTACACATGTCATCTTCTACAGCAGTGCTTGCAGGCCCAGAGTGGTACTCATGGCTATATAACTGAGCTGTTGGGTGGAAGAGCATCTGATTGCCCTAGCTGTGGCACATACTATAAGCTTCATTAGCATGTGTTTCCAATGTCTGGGTCCAGAACTTCATGGATCTAGGCAAAGTGAGTGTTCAGCCCTCCCATGCTGATTTCATAGTGTGACAACATGGTTTTCCAGTACCCCATGTATTAGCCACTCTGGCGGATGCCAGTTGTGTGGATATTTCAGAGGCAGGGATGTTCCATGGATGGTCAGGCTGGATAGCCCTTCCTTTGGAGTGACCTATGAAAGGCATGCTGTGTGCTTTCCTCTCTGACCCTTGGTGAGCCATCTTCTGCATAGGTTATCAGCCATTTGATCCTGGTGATCCTAGGAGCCTTGGCTTGAACTCACACACCATGTTACACAGACTCTTGGGTTAAGTGGTGTAGCCTTTCTTTTTATTTTCAAAATATGGGCCTATAGGAGAAATATGAAGGGTGCTCAAATAAAACACTAACATGGTGGGTGCTCAAGAAAGGCAGTGTCCTGGCACCTTCTCGCTTAGGGCCTGGCTCTTGCTGGTCATTTTGAGCTGCTTGGAGCCTCCCTGCTTGGAACCTGGTGAGTCTTTATGCCTGTAGCAGATGTTAGAGCCTTTTATCAGTTTGACCTGCAGTAGCATGGCTCTGAGCCCTCAGGGTTTGAGAGGCAGGCCTGTTCTACTACAGGAATCTACTCCAAGAGATTCCTTGGGAGTTTTCTCAGTGCTGCTTCCTTCAGCAGGAGTGAAGCAGTTCTGTTTGCTTGAGTGTCTCAGTGGGCTCCTGTGGTAGAACCCTGGAAGGGCTTTTTTCTTGGGGTGATGTGTAAGGCCTTCCTCTATCCTCAGCAGTTCAAGGGAAGTGCGGCTAAAGTCAAGTCCTCTATTGTCCTTTCACCCCTGGAGATGGTTGGGGCAGGATGCATCATGCCTGGTAAGTGCATTCCTTTTGGGTGGAGTCCACATGGGTGTCCCCAGAGGACAGTGCTAAGGTTTCCTGGCCTTCACTGATCACCTTGTGCAGGTTATTCAGATGACTCCTTTGACAGGGTAGTCTGTCTTGATTATCATCTTTCTCCCACCCTGGGTCCTGACTGTTTGGGCACATCTCACTCATCTGGACTGGTCTAGTTGGATGATGAGGGAGGAGGGGCGTATTCAGCTGCAGCAGTCAGTGTAATTAAAGCAGTGACTTCAGTGCCATGGCCATATCCAGCCAGTAGCACTGAATATCTGGTTTAGCTGAATAGTGATTTAACTATCCAGTCAGCAGCGATATTCAGCCACTGGCCTTTTATCTACCTAACTTTAGCCGGTTTAGGTTCGCTGGTTAGTGACTCAATATTACTGCTAACCGGCTAACCTTTGGTGCCTCCCCTACTCTGCCCGTGTCACGCCCCAGTGTTAAGTGGTTAATGTTGGGGTGTTTTACTGGGCTATATGGGGATATTCAGTGGTACAAACTAGGTATGTGCCACTGAGCGGCATGATGCAGTTTGCAGGACTGCACACCTTGTAAATGCTTTTGAATATGCCCCCAGAGATTTTAATCATATCTGAAAATTTCCTTTCCTTGAATTCTGCTTCACCAGTCCAGGACCTGCCCTGGAAGATTCCTTTTGTAGGTTAGAATCCTGCTTCCTTTTGGTCACATTAGTGATGTCACTGCTTGGGAGACCTGGACTTAGGCATAGCTAACATAGGCAAATTACCTAGGATGCTAAATTTCAAAGCCTGTCAAATACCCAGGCCAAAGAGTAGCTTGCTCCTTTCTAAATTAGGGATATAGTTGCAAGGGGTAGCCTTCCTCTTCTGGATCTCCAATCTTTGGGATCTCTGACAAGCCCCCGCTCTCCCTGTTCTCTTAGATATTTATTTATTTACATTCTCTTATATACTGCACTATTCTGCATCAGTGCGGTTTACATTGAACAAACTGAAATTACATTGAACAGGGCATTATAACTTGGAAATAACTATTTTACAGGGAACATGGGCAATGGAGGGTTAAGTGGCTTGCCCAAGACCACAAGGAGCACCTGTGGGACTAGAAAAAACCCCAGTCCTTCTGGCCCAAGGTTGCTGTCCTCTAGTGGGATTTGAACCCCCGACCTTCTAGCCTGAAGTACCTTGCCCCAACCACTAGGCCACTCCTCTACTCCTGTCTCATCATAACTTATGGGTGCAGAAATCTTAAATGTGGCCCTGGCTTTGGTGGGATTCCATCTGCTGTTAAAGGTTTAGTAAGCCTTGTAGACTGGCTCCAGTTTCCTCATAGTAAGAGTCATGTTCTTGCTCATGCTTTTCATGGCAGAGCTGTTTGTGTTTCATAGGAGGGATCTAGCTAAGCTTGAAGAATAGTCTAGAATTTGGCAGCTGAGAGTTAACAATTAAAAAATGTAGGGTCATGCATTTGGACTGCAACAATCCAAGGGGAGCTGTACACTATAGGGAGTGACGTATTCTGTCCACAAAAGAAGAACGGTACCTAGGCGTGATTGGTGTCTGACAATCTCAAAGTAGTTAAACAGGTAGAAAAGGTAACGGTGATGAAAGCTTAGAAGGATGCTTGGGTGCATAGGGAGAGGAATGGCCAGCAGAAAAAAGGAGGCAATAGTGCTTCGGTATAAGTCTTTAGTGCAACCTCATTTGGAGTATTGTGTGCAATTCTGGAGACTGCACCATCAAAGGGATATAAACAGGTTGGAATTGGTGCAGAGAGTGGCTACTAAAATGGTTAATAGTCTTTGTTATAAAGCATATGAGAACAGACTTAAGGACCTTAATATGCATATTTTAGAGGAAATGCACAGGAGGAGAGCCTCTTTTGAATGAAAGCAAGCTCTGCTACAAGGGGACATAGGATGAGATTGAAAGGTGACAGACTCAGGCGTAATATGCGGAAATATATCTTTACAGAAAGAGTGGTAGATGTGTGGAATATTCTCCCAGTGGAGGTGGTAGAGATGAGGACAGTATCTAAATTCAAAAAGCATGGGACAAACACAGAGGATCTTTAAAGGAAAAGAGGGGACTCTTGTAGTGGGTGATATCGAAGGGGCAGACTATATAAGCAATGTGGTCTTTTTTCTGCCATTTATGTTTCTATGTTTCTATTAACATTATCTGAGTTTTTTCAGTTTTGCTTACTGCTGGGGAAATGGTCATAGGACCCGATATTCACAAGGCGCTGAGGCCAGCCTCACCCGCAGAAAGTTACCCGTTCAGGAAAAGTGCCTTAATGGTGAGTCAGGCGCTGACAAAATGGGCAAGCAATGAAAATGCAGCACAAGCTGAGCACAGCGGCAGGTGCCCACTGTGGCAATAACAGATAAGCACAAGGCGCATAACCCGGGCACTGCGCCGAAGGCAGAGGCGCCCGCTGTGGCAATAACAGATAAGCAAAAGGCGCATAACCCGGGCACTGCGCCGAAGGCAGAAGCGATACCTCTGTATGTGGCCACATCAGCAGTGGCTAGAGATGCACGACGGACCGTGGTCGGCATCCCATGTATCGCACATCTGGTGTACCTCAGCATAGACGACACCATCACGCAGGCCCTGCAGGCTGCCTATGGCTCAGTGGACAGACACCAGTGGCAAGATGGCAAGAAAAAAATGTGAACTTTTCCCCGGATGAGAGTGACTGCATGTCCGCTCTGTGCTGCAGCATGAGGGGATCCTCTACCCCAGGGGGGCTTGTCACCCAAAACCGAGGCTGGCAAAAGCCCTATGCAGGGGAACCCAACCCCGGCTGCGCAGGTAAGGAGGCTAGAACAGGCAGGGAGGGGGCTGAGCACCATGCAAGGCAGACACACCCTGAAAGACACAGCTGTGTGTCTGCACAGGGAGATAGGGAATGATGCCAAGACATATGCTGATGGCTGCCCCATGTGTGCCTATCAGGAGGTGGGGGGGGGGGGACAGGCCATGCAATGGTACAGGTACCAGTCCCAAATGCCTGCAGCAGGATGCATACCCACACATAGCAGGTCATGAGGGTGCTGCACCCTCTGGTGGTTGATATCAATGCCACAGGTCATGCAAGGCAATGGAAAAGCCCAGTGCAGGGAGTGCTGTGGCAAGGCTGAGCTCTGCAGGGGACAGAGACAGCCAGTTTAGATGCCCTGAAACACCTGCCTCACCCCCTAGCCCCTGTGCCCTGATGGCAGGGGTGTGGGGGGACCGTGGCAGAAACCACACATGGTGCCTATCTGTCCCTGCAAGCAGCTATGCCACCACAGCCTGGCACCCATGGGTGTGCCCCTGCCCTAGGAATGGCATGTCACCAGACCGTTACAGGATACAGGTATGCACAACAGGCAAAATGGTAGTGGCCAACTGAGCACATGGGATTTAATGCTAAAAAACGTAAGGTCATGCATTTGGGCTGCAGCTATCCAAGGGAGCAATACAGTATAGGAGGTGAAGTACTTTTGTCCACTATAGAAGAGCGGGACCTAGGCGTGGTTGTGTCTGATGATCTTAAAGTAGCTAAACAGGTAGAAAAGGCGACAGCAAAAGCTAGAAGGATGCTTGGGTGCATACAGAGAGGAATGGCTAGCAGAAAAAAGGAGGTGATAATGCCTCTGTATAAGTCTTTGATGCGACCTCATTTGGAGTATAGTGTGCGATTCTGGAGACTGCACCTTCAAAAGGATGTGAACAGGATGGAGTCGGTGCAGAGGGTGGCTACTAAAATGATTAGTGGTCTTCATTATAAAGCATATGAGGACAGACTGAAGGATCTTAATATGTACACCTTAGAGGAAAGGCGGGATAGAGGTGATATGATTGAGATGTTTAAATACCTCCGTGGCATAAATGTTCAAGGAGAGAGCCTCTTTCAATTGAAAGCAAGTTCTGCTACTAGGGGACATGGGATGAGGGTGAAGGGAGATAGATTCAGGAGTGACATGCGTACATATTTCTTTACGAAAAAGAGTGGTGGATCCATGGAATAGTCTCCCAGTGGAGGTGGTAGAGCTGAGGACAGTAACTAAATTCAAAAAAGCATGGGACAAACACAGAGGATCTCTAAAGGTAAAAAGGGGGCTGTTTTAGTTGTTGATATGGAAGGACAGACTAGATAGGCTATGTGGTCTTTTTCTGTCGTCATATTTCTATGTTTCTATGTCCCCCCTCTCTCCCACAGAGAATGTGGAGTACGCTGGACACTGGAGGCCCTGAAATGCCACTTCATGATACTGCACCGGAGGTGATCCAACCAGCTCCAGAGGATCAGGGAGTGGATGGTGGCTGAGGAAGGTAAGTGGGGTACACAGTGGTGCCCAGCAGATATAGGGGGTGGCAGCCATGGCTGCCAGACTGATACAGGCAGATCACCTGATGGTGGACACTCCCTATATGCCAGCGGGTACACACAATGTGCAGATGTGCGCGAACCTGGCAGGGGCATGGCACATAAGGGCAGTAAAGGGGCACCCCCCTCCAGCGGAGGCCACAGGTGCACATAGTGCACCTGCCCATGCTGCCACCCATGCGCACCAGTGACTGGGAGGGGGCTGGCAGGGCACAGCACAGCATGTGAGGAGGGAAACAGAGCAGGCTGGAAGTGGGCAAAGGGGGGACGCAGTGTGCACTGTGGGAAGGCAGGCCCCTGCGGGCCGAAGGTAGGTGAGTGATGCATGTGTGCACCCCCCAGGGATGTGCCAGTCCCACCCCAGGGCCATGCCAGTGTGTACCAGTAACCCTTCCTCCCCTTTTCCCACAGCTGGCTCCAGGGGTGTCTGATGGACTGCTGACCCACCATGTCAGCCACCCAGGAGCGGCAGGGCTGTGCCAGGCAAGCAGAGCAGCAGCAGCAGTACCACTAGTGATGATGATGAGGAAATGACATCATCAGCGACCAGTGACACACTGCACCCAGAGGAACACCACATCAGATGAGGGGGCAGCAAGAGGTCCATGGCATAGTGGTGAAGAGGGGATATCAGAGTAGGGAGAAGGGATTGGAGGACCAGGGGCAGGGTGGGGAGGAAAGGTCAGAGGAGGAAGAGGAGGGCTGGGTGGACCAGGGGCAGGGTGGGGAGGCTGAGGTGCCAGCAGAGGTGGGAGCAGAGGGGGATGGCAGGGAGGACACAGGAACCCACCCACCAAATCCCCCAGGTGTGACGGCATGGCATGGCACCACCATCAGGCAACTGGTGGGGAGCCCAGAGGTTAAGCTGCACCACCCAGCAGAACCACCACAGCCCACAGGTGTGCCTATTCCACTGACCAACCAAGAGGCCATGTGCCCACCGCAAGGCACAGCCCAGGCCAGGGGAGACCCAGAATGATGCCATGGTCCACCTCCCACAGCTGAGGTCCTCCAAAGCCACCCCAGCACCCAGGGGGTGCACCCTAGCCATACCACCACCAGACCCTTAGTGCCACCACTTCCTCATCCATGGAGTGTCTGGGTCATGGCTGCCCTGGGTGGCAAGAGGTACATTCTGCAGCATGGACCATCAGCCTGTACCTAGAGGCCCTCACACGCAGCTGTGTCAGGGCACAGGCAGGGATCCCCTGCACTATAGTGTGACCACCTGTCACATACACCCTGGGCTGGGATGGATTGCAAAGACTGCAAAGTGCAATAATGTCTGCCACTGTTGGCAGGATGTACATATGTTGACACAGTTGTCCAATAAATGGGGGGGTTTTTGCGCTCTGTCATCCAGTTTGTGGGGGCAGGGCGGCGTGTCTGCCTGGGTGGTGTGAGGGTCCAGGGGAGGGGGACCAGGGGTCCATGGGCATGGAGAAAAAAAGGGACTACAGTAGTTGGATTGGAAGGGCAGACTGGAATGCCCATCCTGCACAGTATGGACAGAGGGCCCCTATCCAGGAAGATGGGCATGGACAGCGCCCTGCATGGGTAACGCCCCACATTACCCACACAACACAGCAGTTGCCAGCACTTGCAGGATGCCCCCTGGCCTGCGTCCTACCCGGGTATCACAGTCTGGGTGTCCCTGGATGACTATCATGCCATTGTTCAGAACTAAAAACTACAAAACCAAAAATAGCAGAACCACTCAAACCCAATAAAAATTCCAAAAGATTGTCTGTGAAGCAAGCAAAGTGTATGAATGTAACATTTTTTGTCGGGTCTCGCACAACAGGGGAGAATAATTGTAGTTTAACTCCCAATGTGAGCGTGACCCATTTTAATGATACAAAAGTCCAAAACAAAGTTAGAAAGTAGCTACACTTAGCTGAACAGTCCAGAATCCACTACTGTCACATTCCGCATCATTAAAATGGGTCATGCTCACATTGGGAGTTAAACTACAATTATTCTCCCCTGCTTGTGGGAGACCCGACAAAAAATGTTATATTCATACACTTTGCTTGCTTCAAAGACAATCTTTTGGAATTTTCATTGTTTCAGAACTATGCAGGTATGGCATCCTACGGTGGTGGGCTTGTCATGCAGATATTCGTAGCTTCAACATGCAGGGGCCTATGCGCATACCAGATATGCTTTTGGATGGGGCACTGCCCCACTGCACTCTCTACCTGCATATGCATAAGAGGACCTATGCTGGTAAGCAAATGCCGTCTTATCGCGTTGCTGCTTCAACGATGGCTGACAAGGGCGCCAGCAGCGAAAAAGTGCACAAGGAATGCAAACTTTACTCTGAGACAGCCATGGCCCTGGGGCTCATCCTGCAGCAGCACACCACCCCTCATCGCGGCTGAGGATGCCAGCGCCAGCAGGCAGAGTGGCGAGACAATGCAAACAGGGTCAATGTGGTACATCACCACAACCACGACATGGAGGACCTCAAGAAAAAGAGGCGCATGGTCCAATCAGGTGGCAAAGGAGAAGAGGGCTAGCAACAACAGGCTGCCCCGGCGCAGCAGCACAGCCTCGCTCCACGGGAGGAGCAGGTGCGGGAGGAGGTGGAGGAGGTCACCATCACAGGAGTTCCGGACTTTGACAGATCCACCCCAGGCACAGGGGTGTGGCTGCAGCTGACATGTCTGTGTCCCCCACTGTGCCTCCGTACTGCCCAACCCATGCCTGTCCATCTGTCAGACCGCAAGTGCTGCATGGGGTGGGTAACAGTGTGAGCCGTGCACCAGCTGCCGGTACTATGGTGGACTGGGTGCCATCCCTTGGGCCATGACAGCATGCCATGTCACTAACCTCTGCCACCTTTGCTCTCCCACAGACCCACTAGGTACACCACCTTCCCAGTCTGGGACTGATGCAACGGGGAGGAGCCTCACAACCTACCCATGGAGGATGGCCAGTGACCAGCCAGGATGAAGCACAGCCCTTGATACCGGTACACCAGCCAGTGATGCAGAGCAGCCCACTGCGATGGCCAGTGCAGAGGGGCTGTTGTGGTCGCCACCCAGGGCAGAGGGCAGGCCAATGTGACCACTAGTGTTGTGAGGCCAGCTGTGGATGATGCACCACTTGCTGAGCTAGAGTTTTGCCATCCTGGAAGAGCCAGTGTGTGCAGGGAGTGATGACATGGACCAGGAGCTATGACAGGAGGGTGCGTACCTGGTGGCAGGCACTGAGGGCATTCTGTCTGGAGCTGCAGGTTATCCATCAGGACCTGCAGGCTGCAGAACAGGCCAGGGAGGCCAAGCACAAGAAGTGGTAGGACCACAGACAGCAGCATGGAGCGCCACATGGATGGGCACCTACAGCTGATGCATGAGATGGCAGCGTACAGGCATCTATAGCTGACTCGCTGCACAGTTTTGTGGGCTTCATGCAGGCACAGGGGGGTGGGTGCTGGGGCTGCCAGTGTGCCATGTCTATCAGATCACCCTGCTGGAGAGACTGGTGATACCACTAGCACATCCTCCGACAACACTCCATTACATCGCAGTGCACATGTTGGCAAGCACACATGGCCAGCAGGGAGCTCTGAGGAAGGGGGTTCACATGGGGGGAAATAAAGAACACTCTGACACAATGGATGGTAATAGGCACGTTATTGAATCCTCAGCGCACATTACATGGTACTGGGCACATAATTGGTGTTTGTATATGTATAAACCTGGTGCGCTGCAGGGCAGTCACCTCAGAAGCTTTCCCCATATCACCAGTGAACAGTGGGCCAGTGCCCTGACCTGCTGCTGGCGCCCGGACTCGGCACCATCACCATTTGCAGCCTCCCACTCCTCCACATCTGCTGGCTCTGGGTCCAGCACACCACACATCGTGCAAGATTGCGGCAAAATATCTGGCATACCCACTCCGGACCTGTAAAGGAGTTGACCACCGCTTCTGTCGAGGCACTGGAAGTGGCTCTTCAGCACACCAATTGCACAACCACTCTATCTACTGGTGGGCGCTATTGTACCTCTCCTCCTGCCGACTTCTGGGGTGGCGCACTGGGGGTCAGCAGCCAGGTTCTCAGGTGAAAAAAACGTACCCTGCTTCACCCCTCACCAGCAACAGAACCTGAAAGATCCGTGGATGTCACCAACTGAATGGATCTCTTAACCTGTAGCCTACTTCTGACCAGATAGCAAACTCAACCTCGATCCTTGGAATTCAGTTCTCTAAATTCAACTACAAATAAAGAAAGCACACAGACACAGAGAGTTATATAAAATGGTACAACTTAAGCTTAAGTGAGAAATTCATAGCTGTGCACACTTGTGCAGGTTCCCATGTTTCCCTCCCCCCCCCCCCCCCATAACCAGGCCATCACACCTCCTTTTATTAGGGAAAAACACTTACATTGTACAAATTGAGCTCTACGTCAAGCTTTGTTTATCTAGATGTTCTAAGTCAGATCAGAGACATTTCTGCTCCAGCATTCTAAAAACAAAAGCATCCTGTCTCTTAAATTACAACCTTGGCTTTTATAACACGTCTCTCTCTCCAGACTGCTGGACTTCAGACTGTCAGCAACATTCCAAGCCATTCTCCATATTAATCCTTTTCAGAGAGCCCTGGGACCCCACTTCGTTACTTCCAACATCAGGGGGTACCCACAGTCACTTGTGGGGGCAATGTGAGCTGTGAGCATGTGAATTGGGACGTGCATTGGGTATGATCTATGGCTGCTGTGAGACAGCATGCAGTGGGTGCTCATGTGGTACGATACATGCCATACACATCTGTCATCGCTGTTTGCAGTACCCATAGCATCATATTGCAGAAGGCATCCATTCTGGGTCTGTCCTGGGGCTCACACATGGTGCATGCTCACCTAGCAGCCACGCATCTCCAAGCTGACCCCCGGCTGCTGTCCCTGTCCCAGGCTGGACTGTGTGAGGACAAATGGCATCATGGCAAGACTCTGGGTAGCAGGCACACACATCTGTGAAATGTTGGCATCTACAATGACCTGCGTGTTCATTGATGTGTACCCATGCCTGTTCTGGTATGCTCTCTGCTCCAGCTGTGGTGCCTGCAATGCAATGTGGGTGCAGTCTATAGATCCAAGCACCGATGGGATACCAGCAACACTGTTGAACGCCCACATGGTCTCCTGCCACCTCTGCTGTGTCCAGGGGAGGGCATGAGGTGGCACATCCTCTGCAGCAGGGCCCTGGTGAATGGTTCTGATGCAGTGGCTGGCAGTGGGCTGCATGATTCCAACAGTCACCCCCATCACATACTAGAAGCTGCCAGTTACAAGGAATTCCAGAGCATGGTCACCATCACAGAAACTGGCATGGCCTGGCTTCTGGATGTGGTGGGCTCCAGGTCCACGCTGAGTATGCTGCAGACCTCAGTTATTGTTTCACATCCAGTCTGTATCTCTGGTACACTCCTCCTCTGTCAGTTGAAGGTAGCTTACTCTAGGCCTGTGTACACATGGGGTACGGTAACCCTGCATCTCAGGTGCTGGGCCACTGCCTGCTGCTGAGTATTTTTATTTAACTGTATTTATTTAACTGTATTTATATCCCGCTTTTCACCGGGTCAAAGCAGTGGGACATATAACCGGGGGGGGGGGGGGGGAATCAAATGTGGGAGGGGGCCAACACCGGGGGTTAAACATTGATGTTTTTGGGGGTGACACATAGAGACTGACAAGATAGCATAGTTACTGTTTTGGAGATCTTGGAGAGAAATGGGGGGGGGGGGTTCCTATCAGAGAGGTTCTTGGAATAGGATGGTTTTGAGCTGTTTTTTGAATGATGGGAGATCACCGTTGTTCCTGATGTGGTTTGGTAGAGAGTTCCAGAGGGTTGGGGCATAGAGTTCAAAGGCTCTGTTGCAGGTCCGTTGAGTTGCTTTGGTTCTTTTGTGGGGGATGGCAACGGAGCTGTTGGAGGATTGTCTGGTTGCTCTGTTGTGGGTTGGGCGAGGCAGTAGGGCGCGGAGTGGGGTGCCCTGTGTTTGGTGGATGGTTTTGTGGGTGAGTAGAAGAGTTTTGTACTTGATTCTTGCTTCGAGTATGCACTGCCTGTCGGATCCTCCACTGTGTCCGGGCACGGTGGGCGTGTCTCCACCTCTGGATCACCCATATGCATGGCCCACATGGTGTCTCTGCCTGTCCGGCAGTGCTTTATGTCGGCCCGGTTTGGATGCAGGCCTGCTCATACAACCTTCGCTCTACTGTGCCCTGTTCCGCCACTACACGGGTTCGCAGCTCACTATCAGTGGTTGTATGCGCCGGGTTCCATCACTTATGGTTATGTGGTTAGTGACGTCCAATGTAGGCGCAAACAGGTTTTGTAAATCTGGAGCTGTGCGGTTAGCTGGGCCTCAACGATCAAGATGCCTTGTTGAATATGTGGTTTACACGGTTATGGCGGTTTTCCACAGATAAGACCGTCACTTACCCGTGTAGCACGCGCCTAGGCCTTAGAATATCGGGCCCATTCTGACTTCTCTCTGTGCTATACCAGAGGATATACTGTAATGAGATCACAGAAATTTGCTCAAGGCTGCCTCCAACTGCTGGCTGGGGGAAGCATAATCCACTCGTCTGGATTGGTCTAGCTAGCCTTTGCATGATTCAGGGAAACAGAGGATTAGGTATGATTAAAATCTCTCTTGGGCTATGATTCAACTCTTCTTTTTCAAAGGCTAACTGTATGTGTTTTTATGTGTGTCTTTATTGTTTAAACATTTGTCTTAGAATATATTAGCAGTTAACTTCTCTAATACTATGTATGTTTTTTTAATTGCAAACTGTCTAGATTTTTAAATAGTGCAGTCTATAAAATCTTTTAAATAGATAAATAAGGGAAACCTCAAGATCCAGGCAAGCAGCTGCCTCTGGTTTATGAGGCTTGAGTGCTCAGATGTTATAGTTGTCTGCCAAAGTGCTGCACTTCACCTCAGATGACCTGTTTGCTCCTGTGCTGGAAAGTTTACTCTAGCTCTGATTGAAGTAAAGATTTGGCTCTATGAGCAAAGTAAGCAACAAAACAAAAGTGCTGAAATTTAGAATGTTTTTTTTACAAAAGGAGCAGTTTAAAATTCAGCCTTTTGCATGTGTATTTGCCCTTTAGCGTAGTGCTTTTTACCAATGATTTTCCCATGCTAAAACTTCTTACTGCATTGGACGTAAGATCAATGTTAAAGGACAGTGCCCCTCTGTAGGTTGGGCATTATTTTCATCCCACTGACGTTCAGTCTAGAAACGATCTTTATGATTCCCCCAGTAACACATTGATTATTTCCCAAAGATGGAAGTGTTGCATAATCTCTATAGGGATGTACTTACTACGTAATGTGCTTTACACACTACCTTGTGAAATGCTGTTATGTTTATTTTCATTTGATTTACCACCCTTAACAAAATAGCAAGAGGGTGGTTGTACAGTCTGCCTAAGGACATGCTGTGTAGTCCTCCCTGAGGATGTGTGATAATACAAGCCTAACCCAAGGCAAAACATCACTGTGTGCCCTCCCGGAGCAGCTCAAAGCCCTGTGCCTCCCCCCAGTTCAGCATTTGCCCTCACATTCTTCCCCCGCCATATCCAACATCTCCCCACCCCCCATCCCACTTTTCAGGTGTCAAGCATCACGCCTTCCGTACCATATTCATCGCAGATATCCAACAACAATTTAGAATAGTTATCCAGAGGGTCGCCATGAGACGACTCCGACTCGACGGCACTTAACAACAACACATCCAACATCATCCCTTCTCTACCCTGCCTCCCCCTTTCAGATGTCTGCATATTCTCTCTTTGCTCTTACCCAGTGCCCTATCACTGCTGCTGCCACTGCTCAGACCAACTCTGAAAGAGAACAAATGCGGCCTGTACTGGTTCTGGTTCAGATGCATGCACTCAAGGCAGGCTGCATTCCATTCCCCTCCAAATTTTTTGTTGGCGAGGAAGTGATGTCTCTGGTGCTCCATGTTGGGACCAGTGCATTAAAATACTGCCGACTCACCCCTTGATAGTTGTGAACATCCTTGCAGCCTTTTAGAGTGATTTTGGTACACAGAAGGTTGGAAGTTTAAATTCACTCGGCAGTTGCAACAAGGTAAGGATCCAGCCTTGCTGCCCAAGTCTGGGGCAGCCAAGATGGCGGCAGAAAGCTCTGACTCCGATAGCGAGAGCAACATGGGAGACTGGGAATCCATTGGGCCAATCTCCCAACATGAACTGCAGAGTTGGTTTCTTGAATTGAGTTTCTGATCTTAAAAAAAGAACTGTTTGCAGTGAAGAAAGAGCTACTGGGCTATCTGTGTTCAAGAAGGCGACCAGAGAGATGGGGAAGTGGTTGGCTGATCTTGATGAGCGTGTGGATGATCAGGCAGAGACAACAGCCAATTTGCAGAGACAGATTCAATAGCTGAGAGAGCATCATGCTGATAATGCTGAGAAGTTGGATTATTTAGAGAATAGATCCCACCAGAACAATATTTGTGCCGGAAAAAGAAGACTTTGCAGATGCTACAGCGGCAGTGCACGAAATTTGCAGTTTCCTCTTTTTTTTTTTTTTTTTTTCAATATTTTATTTTGAACCATCAAACAAAACATCAAATACAGAGCATAAGACAATCGCTCCCTGGGGTGGGCTCTGATCCCCAAGGTGCAAGATACAAAGATGGTTACATAGTTTTTAAGATGAATACCCCTATTTCCCCCCTCCCCCCCCAATCATCCCCCCCCCTACACCCTTCCCTCCCCCTCCACCCAGACGCAATACCCACCCGGACCAGCATATATAACAGTGCCGAACCTCTGTAGGTCTCCACATACATCCAGGGCTATCAACAGCCTAATTGCAGGGTTACATTACGTGTCCGAGGACTCAACTTTTGAATATAGGGCTCCCACAGTAACCAGAAAGCAGACCATCGCTTCACATGGCCTCGTGCAGCCCGACACTCCAGGAGCATAAGTTGATGGAAGGAGATCCGCCACTCCCAAAAAGAGGGAGGGTGGCTGTCCCTCCACCCACGTAGAATGGTGCCCTTACCCACCGACATGCCTTCCGCACCAGCCAACGACTCCATTTCCCCTTTGGAGAGGTGGGACCCAGGAGATCCAAGACGATCAAGGCCGCATCCCAGTATACAGGTTGTCCAAGGAGTCGGCCATATAGAGGGCAATTCTATGCCAATAGGGGCGTATGCGCCGGCAGCCCCACCACATATGGTACAAGGTCGCCAGGGGCTCCGCACAGCGTGACAGCTACCATCTGCGGTCAAATGGCAGCGAAGGGCTTCGCCGCGGGGAGAAATGAAACCCTAGTTAAACACGTAATTTGAATTTCTCGCGCAGCGAGCACCATCTGCCAGGTCGCCACCCTCCGGAGGGCCACCCAGAATAGTACCATGTGGGAATCTCTCTCGACCCAAGTCCACACCCCAGGCTCTTTCCACACCGCTGTAATCTAGCTGGGGTCGAAACTGCTCCAACCGAAGATGGAAGGTCCCGAATAGACGGCCGCTCAACGTCGCCAAACCCGAAAAACGCTATTATCTGGGCCGAGCGGTCGCCACAGAGTTCCGACCGTGGAAGGGAAGCCACGTAATGGGAACACTTGCCATGTATGCAAAGAAGTGTAGGGGCCCCAATTTATATTCGCGGGATAGCATGGGAAAGGGCTTAGGTTTACCCGCCAGGTCCACCACATGGCCCAGCGCCCGCACTCCTCTCTCCCCCCACTGACGAAACGCTGCCGTTTCAGTCCCCGGGGTAAAATTGGCGTTGCCCCAAATAGGTAGCCAGCTCGACACCTGCCACCGTCGCCCCAATAGACATTCCATTTCCGCCAGGTTTTATATACCGGGGCCAATAACACGCTGTCCGCTAAATGCGTAGGCCACCTACTCACCTCCAAATGCAAAAGGGCCCGTAGAAAATGGGGTGCCACGTACGCCTCCTCAAACGCTCTAGGGGTATAAAGATCATTATCCCCGAGCCAGTCCCCCAAATGGCGGGCTTGACAAGCCAGCACATAAGCACCAAGATCTGGAAGCCTCCATCCCCCCCCACGGATCCTCCCCATGAGTCTACGGTACGAGACCCGAGCTCTCGACCCCCGCCATAGAAAGCCCCGAAATTCGCCTCAAAGCACCTGATATCCCGACGAAGGATCCACACAGGGAGGGTCGTGTAGCCAGTATAAGATCCGCGGCAGGAGGACCAATTTGATCGCCGCAATCCTCCCCATAAGAGAATATGGGGAGGGACTGCCACGCCTGCAGCTGAGTCCTCACCTTGGCCAAGCATCCGTCGCAGGTTAGTCCGATATAGGCGACCCGGTTGACAGGACAGTACAATTCCCAAGTATATGAACTGCGCTCAGCCCATCGGAGGGGAAATTCGCCCACCCAGCTACCCGAAGTCGGCCAGAAACATCAAGGGCTTCGACTTATCCCTATTGATACTAAACCCCGCAATCTGCCCGAAAACGCGGAACTCCTGCAACAGAGGGGGTAGGGAATCCCCGGGAGAAAGCAAGTGCACCAACAAGTCATCGGCAAAGGCCGAAATCTTAAATACCTGAGGGCCAATACTTACGCCCCGGATTGTCGCATACCCCGCCACTCGGCGTAGAAGAGGGTCCAAAGAAAGAACAAAAAGGTGAGGAGATATGGGGGAGCCCTGAAGGGTCCCCGTCTGCTTTGTAAATGGCTCTGAGATGACTCATTTACAGATTATCGCTGAGGTAGGATTGGCATACAAACTGTCTACCATGTTACAATACGACGGCCCCAATCCATACTGAGGGAGGGATGAATCTCAGGTATTGCCAGTCCACCCTGTCAAAGGCTTTTTCTGCGTCAAAGCTAATCAAGAGAGAGGACAGGTGTCTATACTGAACCCATTCTAAAGACGCTATGATCTTGCGTAAGTTACGGACCGCGTATCGCCCCTTAACCAAAACCGACCTGGGACTCATGGACCAACTGCCCCAAAAACTCCGCCAGGCGGTCTGCCAAGATCTGAGCCATTAATTTAAGGTCGAAGTTGAGCAGGAAATCGGACGATACGAGGCTGCAGAAAGAGGGTCTTTGGCCGGTTTGGGGATTAAGAACAATATGAGCAATGATTAACCCCCCACCGAAAAGAGCCCTGCTGCGCTCGCCGATTATGTACCGCAGGTCAGCGTTGGGGACATCTGTTCCTTGAGGATTTTGTAGAATTCGGCACCTAGACCATCGGAATCCTGGGGATTTGTAGCAGCTGGCCTTGGAAATGGCCCCTTGCAGCTCGGCCACCGTAATTGGCTGATCTAACTGAGCTCTTTGCTCAGTGGAAAGGCGGGGCAAGTCTAGTCCCCTCAGCATAATCCGCCATCTTCGTGGGAGAAGTCGCCTCAGCAGTGTAAAGTTTCTGAAAGAAAGAGCGAAAGACACGCGCTATCGCCGGGCTTTCCCTTTGCAAAGTCCCAAGATCAATCTCGCAAGGCGGGCACCAATTTAGAGCCCCTGGGTCCACGCAGGCACCGAGCCATAACTTTCCCGGCTTGTCCCCATAACGGTACAATTGCTAGCGATAATACAAGGACTGACTTCTTTGCTCTTGGTGTAAAAGTTCGTTTAATTCCATATTGAGAATCCACCTCATAGCCTCGTGCCTTTTTAAGCCCGCTCTCTAGTGGTGAGTGCTCACTGAGACCCATCAGCGGCGGCGCGAGGTTCGCCCAATGTTTCGTCATCCATCGCTCTAAGACCATAATAACGTCCTTGGCCTTAATCGTCGGTTTGTTGACCTAGGCAAAGAACCCAATTATATCTCCCCTCAGTACGAACTTTCGCCGTTTCCCAGAGCAATTCGGGGTCATCTTGATGGGACCCCCTATGGTCATGGCCTCGAATTCCTGGCCGACCGCCACCCTGTATAAATGCGCGAAATCTGGGGCGTCTTCTGTATAACTGCCAATTGCGAGAAACGCACATTGAAAGGCCGCAGTGACGTGACTCCCCCCCCCCCCCCCCCCCCCCCCCCCCCCCCCCCCCCCCCCCCCCCCCACTCAGAACGAACTTCCATCCCACAAATGCATGGTCAGATATCTCTACAGGCCCTATCGTGGGGCGTTCCCCCACCGTTGGCAAACAGCTCAGCGGATAACAACAAATCGTCCTAATACGTGCACTTGTGCCGTTGGCCCGGGATTGGGCTGTTGGTGTAAGACCCGCTCGCCCGGAGATGTAGTTAAATCGCCATGGGCAGTCCCTAGCCCCCAGTCTGGAACAGAAACGTGCGCAGTGCCTGAACCGTCCCCACGTCTTTCTCTGTTGCTCCCCTGCTTTAGAGGTATCGAGATCGATTATCCATGACCACCGTTTGAAGTCTCCCCCCAAAATAACGGGGAGCTCAGGCGCAGCGTCTCAAGTGTGGAGGCAATGCGCGCATGACAGGGACAAATCGAGTACATTGGGACAATCCACGCTACCCAAGAACTACTGGCCTCCCCTCAAGGACTCCCCTGCACCGTCGTACCTAGCTGCCCGCTCGGATCAACGAGTTCCGTCACCACCTCCATCCTTACCCGTTTTTTGTGAATCAAAAAACGCACTACCCCACCCTTCTTACCAAGCGCTGGGGCCCCCCAGACCTGTCCCACCACACTCCCGGCAAAGTTTACGGTGTTTCGTCGGCAGGTCTGGTGGGTTTCCTGAAGCATAGCGTATGTCTGCGTCCCCTTTCCTGCCTACCAAGGCCTGACAAAACAGTTTTTGCCCGTGTTATATTGGACTACCCAGGAGCCACAAACATTCCAGGAGGATTAATCTTAAGTGGCATACATTATTAAGAATGGGCACACACAAACTGTCTGGGTTTTAAGTACCCATACAAAATATAGGGAAGACACCCCCCCAGCCCGGGGTCCTCCCCCATAGCCCTTCACAAAGGAACCAGTCCTCGGCCGCGTCAACTACCTCAACTGGTCCCCAAAATATACAGGTTGCTTACCGACTCCTCCTCCTCCCCCCTACCCCTCTTCGCCCCCGCAGTTTCCTCCACCTCCTACCCCCCCCCTTAGCTTTCTGCCTCCTCCCTCTTCCCACCCCCCCCACACTCCCTCCACTCACACCCCCTCCGTTTTTTTTTCGATTCCTTAATTCTACTACCATAGCCTCCTCCTCCTCGTCAGTGAATTCCTAGATGCGTGCGGTAACCCCCCCACTCCTCCAACGCCCCGATTACCACTACCAGACCTCCCTCGACTCAACCCAAGCTTCACGGGCCCCCGCCCCAAAGCCCACTAGCCCACCACCCGGACTGCTCCCCACCGCCACCCCCCACCCGAGTCCCCCACACCCAGAGCGAAACCAACATTTCCGACTTAAAGGCAGTCAAGACAATCCCAGCAGCCCTCCAACCCCACAACAATTACCCCATCACCTTCACTTTACAAGTCCAAAGCAAAGTAACTCTTAGCTTGTTCATCAGGGCATTAATCTTCTCCTCCGATCCTCAGGACTCGGCTGCCACTGCGGCCCTCCCCGCCGTATCTCCTCCACGGATAGGGAGTTGCTGCTAACGCGGAGTCAAAAGTCCAGAAGTGGATCACGTACGTGGGTTGAAGACCAATCGTGGCTGGGATATTGCACACATGACACGTATACTAGTTCTTGTTTCTATCAGGGTCTGCGCAGCCCCACCAGTGGTCTCGTGACTCTCGTCGCCGCTAGTCCCTAGGGCTGAGCTGAGTAATCTCTTGAAACAATACGTAGCCGGGCATTGTCCTCTGTCTGCGAATGGTCCCTGTCTTAAGCGCTGCACGCAAGACCGCTTCTTTCTCTGTGGAAATCTCAGGAACCGTGCTATTGTCACCCTGGGTCGGGTAGCGTTAGTTCCTCCTGGGTCCAAACCCGGTGCGCTCTCTCTATTTGTACTGAGGGCACCTTCGGGTGTCATCTCGCCAGATGTAGTTTTTTCACATCCCAGATCTTCTAAGTAAGGTTGCAGGTCCCGATCCTCGGACGGTATCTGGGATCATCCAAGAAATCTCATGGTTGTTGTACGGCGGGATCTATTTCTAGGTCATCTAGGTTTGGGGCTTCCTGCCCCTGGAAAGCAGTTTTTTCACCCCGAACCATCTCCCCCCGCTGTAGCTCCAGCACGTCTGCTCCTCGGACTTCTCTATCCGGTGCTCCGGGCTGCTCCTGTAGGCGGGCCGCCCAAAGGCCTCCGCCCTTCCACATGAGGTCTGGACAAGGTCCATACGGCCCCGTAGGTCCTCGAAACTGAGGCAGACAGCGCTCCCGCTCCAGCTATGGAATTTCGTCCACCATCTCTGCTGTGGTCTTGTTCCCTCCCCACACACTCAGCGCCGTGAGGGTTGCTCCCCCCCCCTGGGCGGGGGGAAAGGGGAGTCTTCTCCTTCGCCACCCGACGGCCTCCCTTTGCCGCCATCACCAAGGCCTCTGTTTTAATCCACTCAGGGGGGGGGGGGTCCCCATCCCGTCCCCCGCTGCCACACGCCGGGCGATGAGGGCCTCCTTCGTCGACCTCCCGGTTTCGGCAACACAGTCCCAGATCCGAGCCTCAGGTGTCGCCGGGGGCTAACTCAGGCCTCTGTACACAGGAGATAAAGTATGGTTTCAGGGCTCTGAGGCACTAAATGAAAGGCAGGGATCCCGGTCAATCTGCGCTCTGTAGGGAAATCCTGGGCCACGGGTACTGACGCCCCCCGTAGTTAGGTAGCGTTCTGAGGCCCCTAGGTTGTTCAAGGTGGGGCAGTGTCTGCTGAAGAAGGACCACCAAGTCCCGGGCCCCTACACTCAGGGCGGGGTATAAGCTTCAGTCCCTCGGGCTCCTATAAACCGGAGGCCAGGTTGTCAGGGCGCAGGTTACAGACTCTTCAATGGTGACGCAGGGCTCCGGTCATAGAGCTTCCATAATGCCAAAGGCAGGGGGGGGGGGGGGCAATTCAGTCCAGTATGTCCCAGTGCACAATGATAGCTCTCATGATCCCAGCTGGCAGAGAGAGGCATGGGTCACTGTCTCCGATAGAGGGGAGATAAGGGCTCCGGTCATATCCACTCGTCCCTTTGCAGGTCCCCTGGGGTGGGGTTTGAAGCAGGCAAAACAAGGGGCATTCCACAGCCGGGCCCAATAAGGTATCTTAGCCTCCCCCGATCTTTCCCGCGTCAGGCATCCATACGGGGCACAGGCTTAGACAAGCTGGAGGCAAAAACAGGTGGGGGAGGAGGAGCACCAGCCACGTAAGGCCGCGGCCGCCGCAGGGATCCCCCTGCAATCCCGTGCAGGTTGTCTTGGGTCGCCGACTGCCTACTCACCCCACCACGTGGCGCTCAGCGCGGCGCCAGCAACATTAGCCGCGCTGGTCCTGCCGCCTCCATAAATCGTCAAACGCAGGGGAGAGGGGAGCGCCGGATCATCTCTCCCGGCTGCGGCTTGTGTAAGGGAGATTCAGGGTTGTGTGTGGAACCCCGATTTTAGCCCCGAACGAGCATTTGGCGGCGCCGGAGGAGCAAGGGGGCCCAGAGGCTCCGCGGCGTGCGTCCCGCTCGGGCTCACCGCATCACCGGAAGTCCGGTCCGATTCTTTGTAACATATTGGTTAGTGATATAGCGGAAGGGCTGTTGGGTAAGGTTTGCAGATTTGCAGATGATACCAAAAATCTGCAATAGAGTAGCGACACCCAGGAAGGTGTAGAGAACATGCGGAGGGAATCTAGCTAAGCTTGAAGAATGGTCTAGAATTTGGCAGATGAGCTGGGATTTAATGGTAAAAAAAGGTAAGGTCCGTGCATTTGGGCTGCAAGCAACCAAAGGGAGCAATACAGTTTCTAGGAGGTGAAGTACTTTTGTCCACTTAACGAAGAGCGGGACCTAGGGGTGGCTGTGTCTGATGATCTTAAAGTAGCTAAACAGGTAGAAAAAAGGAAAGGCCAAAGCTAGAAGGATGCGTGGGGTGAATAAGGAGAGGAAAGGCTAGCAGGAAAAAAGGAGGTGATAATGCCTAAGTCTTTGGTGCGACCTCATTTGGAGGATAGTGTGCACTTCTTGGACCACACCTTAAAAAGGATGTGAACCAGGATGGAGTCGGTGCAGAGGGTGGCTACTAAAATGCCAGTGGGCTTCCATTATAAAGAATATGAGGCCAGACTTAAGGATCTTAATATGTACACCGTAGAGGAAAGGCGGGATAGAGGTTGATATGATTGAGATGTTTAAATACTCCGGCCTCCCCCCCCCCCCCACTCCCGCCCCCCCCCCCCAACCCCCCCCTCACTCTCAGTGGCATAAATGTTCAGGGAGAGAGCCTCTGTCAATTGGAAAGCAAGTTTCTGCTACGACGGGAACATGGGATGAGGGTGAAGGGAGCTAGATTCAGGAGGGATATGCGGAAAATATTCTTTATGGAAAGGAGTAGTGGATCCATGGAAGAGTCTCCCAGTGGAGGTGGTAGAGATTGAAGGACAGTAACTGAATTCCAAAAAAGCATGGGACCAACACAGAGGATCTCTAAAGGTATAAAAGGGGACTGTTTGTAGTTGTTGATATGGAAGGACAGACTAGATAGGCCATGTTGTCTTTTTCGGTCATCATGGTCTATGTTAAGCAAAAACCTAGACTCTTTAAGAGGACTACTGTTCTGCCAGATATTCAAACCATCATCATGGTAGTAAAGTTGCTTTAGACTACAAATATCTGACTCAGGGCTGAGAACATAAGATCTGTCCATACAAGGTCAGACCAAAGGTTCTATTGAAACCAGTATCCTGTTTCTAAGAGTGGCCCAATCCAGGCCACAAGTACCTGTCAGGTTTCCAAAGGTGCAGGCAATGCAAGGAAGCAACAGGTGAATGAATAAAGGAGGCACTGGCAAACCAAACTGTATAATTCTGCCTCCTGAGAGCCCAGGGACCCTCCCCAGAAGCCAAGAAAACTGGTCCATACACAAAGCAGATCTGCTTTTTTAACAGACAGAGGTGGCTGAGGCTATCAGGGTGGATAGCATGAACCTGTGAAAAACGCCTACAAAGTGGCTGCAAATTGGATATCCTACATAAACGTTACACCTAATCATTATAATTGTTACAAGAAAATAAAATGCCATCTGATAGGGCCTCAGTGTGTGCTTGCTTGTGTGCCCAGTTATGTGTGCTTACACTGCTGCTAACGTCTCATGCACAATGAGTACCAAGAGAAAAACACTTCTCAGAGAGGCAGACTTTGTTCCATGTGAAGGAGAGGATTTAAAGATTTTATAGTCCTTTATGAGCCCCCCCTCCCGCCAAAGTATTGGCATAAACATTGACAAAAACTGTGGAAGACGCATTTGTAACAAGCCTGTTTAATTGGCCTCTTCCGCTATGAGTAACCCTGTGACATTGAGGACCTCCTGAAAAAACTGGGAGAAACCTGTGGTGGAAAGCAAAGTCTCAAATAGGCAGGCCAGGGTCCAATCAGAGTCTTGATCAAGTGCGAGGCCTTGTCTACTTCTAGATTGGATGTCGTGCAGTCTATGAGCTTTGCACAGTTTTCCCTTATCACTGTGTCTTGCAACTGCCAGGGTGGTACCAGCCTGCCTCTCCAGTGTGCCAACTTTCTGGAAGCCTGAGGTCTGGAGCCTTAAGACCGCTCCTGACACGGAAACTACAAGGTTTTCTATAGTAGGCGGGAGCTGCTGTCTCAGCTCTTTATGGAAGGGTGTCAGGTGGAGGCAGAGGAAGAAAGTCAAAACAGGGAGTGGGGGGCTGGTCCTTGAACGATCTATTTCCTCTTTTAGCAACTTTTTCTACCGTGCTTTTCTTTCTCCTCCATTGGTTTTTACATACCATGGCTAGCGTGTGATTAACTAGTGACTCATAGAAGTCTAGTTCTTATTTCCTCTGCATTGTAACACCGACGGAGAAGTGAAAAAAACGATTTATCCAAAGGGTGTAGCTAAAACATCATTGCATCTACCAGGGTCACCTGCATCTAAAATCTTGTCCAATTTCCTTTCTAAATTGATTTGTTTTTCTCACAAACTACTTCTTTTGGTGCAATGTTTCCGTATTTTGAATCACTCTTAAGAGTCCCAACAAAAATGCTTTTGAAATGGATTACTCTTACTCTTAGAGGATGTCCCTTTGTTCTGTTTTCAGTTTGCTTTCATCCCTTGTATGGGACTATTTCATATGTTTGTATGATGTAATTAAATCTCTTGGTAAATGTATTTCTGACCCTCCCCCTCACATTGGGTACTCTGCTCCCTCAGAACAATCCCTTTTCCTGTTCCCTTCTCTTTCCACTTCCACTCCGGATTGTGGTTTTAGGTTAGCTCGATCATATTTTTTTTTCTTTTCCTTCATTGTCTTTTATTTATTTATTTGTATTTCTTCTATACCGCACTCTTTTTCATCAGCGCGGTTTACCTTAAACAGGAATACTCATTTCAATCAACATACTGTGGTGAGTTTACATAAAACAGGAAATATACACCTGGGATTATAAACTGTCGAGGGAAACTATGTACATATTTGTAGCATGTATAGGACCTATATACAAGGGATGGAGTTTATTTTCAATCATCTTAAGTAGGGCGGTTACAACTTTATCTGTAAATGGTAGAGGGTTGATGATGTGCGTTTGGAAATGTAGAATGACGAGGTGAATGCACCCATTTATGGCTTTTCTAAATTGCTTGAGGTCAGTTAATGAGCTCTAATGTTGGGAGGTATGCTGTTCCAACATCTAGGTGCGTTAGTACGCGAAAAGCCTGTCTGTTGTTGCTCGTTTTGTATTTTGTGGCCTCATGTGTTGTGAGTTAGGTATGTTGCTGCTGCTGATCTCCTAGATTCTGGTGTTGGTAGTGTGATGGAGGAGTTTCGAAATTGATTGACGGAGCTATAGTATTTATTGGCCGTTTAAAGGTCAAGATAAGGGCTTTATATGTTATTCGGCAAGTATATAGGGAGCCAGTGAATTTTTGGTATATTTATAATGGTTTATGCTAAGACTGATACGGTTATAAATTTCTTAATTCTTGGATGGACTATAAAATCTAAAAGTGTAATACAAAAAGTAAGTACTCCCCATGATGGTTCTTTGAGTTACTTTGGCTTATCGGGATCGATCAATTTTGCTTTGACTCCAGCTGTTTTGCTGTTGCCCAGAAGCTTCTGTCCCAGGGGACTGTCCACAACCTCCTAAGGCGCGTACATTGGCCCTGCTCATAGAGGGATTTTGTCAAATGCCCCTTTTTTCTTTTTTAAGATAACCCAAATACACTGTCTGCCACCAACCTTTGTCCTCCTCTCCTCAACCATGCCTGTGGCCTCTCACCTTAGGTCAGACGTTCTCAACCCAGCCCTCAGGACACATCTAGACAAATCAGGTTTTTGGGATAAGCACAGTAAATATGCATATGAGAGATCTGCAGGCCCTGCTACCCTTGTATGCAAATCTCTCTTATGCAATATTCATTGTGGTTATCCTGAAAATCTGACTGGCTAGGGGTATCCCGAGGACCCTGCCTTAGGCCATGGCTCTTAAACAGAGCCAGAGTCTTCTGCTCATTCTGAGTCAGTTGGAAAACCCAGCAGATCCCGATAAGAAAGCCCATTCCTTATCACTCACTCCAGGGCTGAGGCAAGCATATGTGATGCCCTAGGTCAGCGATGGCGAACCTATGGCACGCGTGCCAGCTGTGGCACGCGAAGGCCTTGCAGCTGGCACGCGGGAAGGTCCGCAATTAGGTTTTTTTTTTTTTTTCAATTTTACTTGTCTGCTGCCGCTGTCGGGGCCGCCGCGGCAAAATCGAGCGTGCCGCGGGGCCCCCCTGTACCCGGCAGCGCCTGCCCTCCCCGTAGCAGCTCTCTCTTTGGCAGCTCTCTCTTTGGAGCTGCAGTCAGACGCGCCGGCTTGCAGAGCGCGAAGGGAAGAGTTTCCCTTTCGCGACTCTGTTAAGCCCGCGGGGGCTGATGGGAACTTCCCATCAGCCCCCGCGGGTTTAACAGAGCAGCGAGGGAGAAACTCTTCCCTCGCGCTCTGCAAGCCGGCGCGTCTGACTGCAGCTCCACAGAGAGAAGCTGCTCCGGGGCGGGCAGGCTCTGCCGGATACAGGGGGGCCCCGCGGCACGCTCGATTCTGCCGCGGCGGCCCCGACAGCGGCAACAGACAGGTTTTCTTTTTTTTTTAATTTTCCCTGGGCTGGGGGGGGGGGGGGGTTAGGTGGGGTGTTGTGAGGGGCTGGGCTGGGCTGGGGGGGGGGGGGGTTAGGAGTGGTGATGTGATGGGCTGGGCTGGGCTGGGGGGGGGGTTAGGAGTGGTGATGGGCTGGGCTGGGCTGGCTGGGGGGGGTTAGGAGTGGTGATGGGCTGGGCTGGGGGGGGTTAGGAGTAGTGATGGGCTGGGCTGGGGGGGGTGTTAGGAGTAGTGCTGGGCTGGGGGATTTAGGAGTGGTGATGGGCACTGGGCTGGGGGGGGTAGGTGTGGTGATGGACACTGGGCTGGCTGGGGGGGTTTATTATTGTTGATGGGCACTGGGCTGGCTGGGGGGGGTTAGGAGTGGTGATGGGCGCTGGGCTGGGGGGGTTAGGAGTGGTGATGGGCGCTGGGGGGGGGCTTAAACTAAAAATTGGGTGATGGGGGATTAGGACTGGAAATGGGCTGGTGGGATTAGGACTGGAAGTGGGTTGATGGGGGGTTAGGACTGGTAATGGGCTATGGGGGGGCTTAAACTGAAAATTGGGTGATGGGGGATTAGGACTGGAAATGGGCTGGTGGGATTCGGACTGGGAGGGGGGTGTTGGGGGGTTGGGACTGGTAATGGGCTATGGGGTGGCTTAAACTGAAAATTGGTTGATGGGGGATTAGGAGTGGGAGTGGGCTGATGGGGAGGTGAGGACTGGAAATGGGCTATGGGGGGGCTTAAACTGAAAATTGGGTGATGGGGATTAGGACTGGAAATGGGCTGGTGGGATTAGGACTGGAGTGGGCTATGGGGGGCTAGGACTGGTAATGGGTTGGGGGTTGCTAGGACTGGAAATGGGCTGAGTGGAAGGGGGCTTGAACTGCAAATAGCTGTTGGGGATGGGGCTTGGAATGGAAATGGGCTGAGGGGAAGTGGGGGGCTTGAACTGCAAATAGCTGATGGGGACGGGGCTTGGAATGGAAATGGGCTGAGGGGAAGTGGGGGGCTTGAACTGCAAATAGCTAATGGGGAGGGGGGACTGGAATGGAAATGGGCTGAGTGGAAGGGGGCGTGAACTGCAAGTAACTGATGGGACGGGGGGCTGGGACTGGGCTCTTAGGGGAGGGAGCTCGGACAGGAACTGGGCGGATGGATGGGCTAGGATAGAACTGAGAATTGGGTGTTGGGGGAGCGAAGATTGGAAATGGGCGGTGGTGGGGGCTGGGATTGAAATGGACTCATGGAGGGGCTAGAACTGGAGGTAGGCTCATGGGGGGCTTGGATTAGAAATGGGCTGAGTGGAGGGGAGCTAGGATTTAACATGGGCTGATGGTGGGGCTAGGACAGGACTAGAAATGGGCTGATGTGAGGCTGGTATTGGACATGAGCTGTTGATGGGACTCGGATTGGACTGGAATTGGTTGGGGGAGCTTGGACTGGAAATGGACTGTTGTGGGGACTAGATGGGTGCGGATACTGGGTGGGGCTGGAACTAAATGGGAGCTGTTGTTGGGGGAGATTAGAAGGGGATGGGGCTGGGAGAATGAAATGGAGAGGGGAAAAATATTTTGTGTGTGAGGGAAGAAAAATGTACAATTGGCCGGGTATTGGGAGAGTAAGTGGGGATTGAGGCTGGAGGGGTAAAATTTGAGTGGATGAAATAGGAATGAGGAAAGAGCAAAGGAGAAAGAGTAGTATGTTAAAGCGGATGTAGAGGAGCGAATGGGAAAAAAAAAAAACTAGAAGAGAGAAGAAAGGACAAATGGACAGCAGATGATGGAGAGTTAGCAGAAAACATGAAGAAAGTGGCTGGGAGCAATTGCAACTGTGTAACTGAGCTGAGGTATTCTGTTTATGTAATTCCTTTTGACATTGCCACTTGGTTCTCTTTCCCCAGTAGGTCATGTATTGTTTGTTTCTCTGAAATGTATTGGTTTAATATTTGCAGTGTTGCCTTTTGATAGGTATGGTATGGTGCTTTGTGACTCCTGGTAGTGCTGTTAGGATACGGCGGGTTTTGCTATTGGTTCTAAATGGGCAGTGTTTGTAGTAGTTCCTAATGTGCCTGGCGGTTGGCACTGGATTATAGTAATGTAGAAATCTTTTAGTCTGTCTTTATCCATACACTCATTAGAGACATGTTTACTAAAAGTTAGTGTATGTTAGCATTATGCAAATATTTATGCAAATTGACGTGCTGGCACTTTGAGGAAATTCTTTGGTTTTGTGCGGCCAGTTGGGCAACTCGGGCTGAAAAAGGTTAGCCATCACTGCCCTAGGTGAACCTCATTCCTGCCACCCCCCTGCTCCCGCATCTGCCCTCACCCTCATGGCTGTCACTGCCACCGCTCTCCGGGACCTGTAATGGTGGCAGTGACTTTAAAACAGCAACTCAACACTTACCAAAACCTCTGGTGCTCTACGCGGTTAGGGCATCTGCCTCCTCCGATGCAGACTTCCTTTTGCATAGGCCACCCTTAAAATGTTGGCACTCTAGACAACTGCTTATTTAGCCTGATGGTAGCACCGGCCCTGACTCACTCCCAGAAGTATGAAGTGGAGACGCCCACATCTATTTGGACCTGTCACTCAAACAAGGTGGATCTTACAGCCTGTCCCCCCTCTCCTTTGTCACTGCAGCCCAAGGCCTCCT
Organism: Ichthyophis bannanicus; assembly: GCA_033557465.1. Classification (NCBI taxonomy): domain Eukaryota; kingdom Metazoa; phylum Chordata; class Amphibia; order Gymnophiona; family Ichthyophiidae; genus Ichthyophis; species Ichthyophis bannanicus. The sequence continues at coordinate 47,386,688 of CM066049.1, forward strand.
GCTATTGTGGGAGCTTCCCACCTTTCTGCCCTGTAGGAGGCTCTTGAGAGTTGCAAAAGAGACTTAGGATTTATATGAGACTTAGCAATCATCAAACAGAAGACATTCCCATCCAAGTTCCCAAACCTCCTTCATCACCTTCATTTACTTTGGAACTTGAAAATGTTTACAAAAACAAATTATTGTAATACAGGAAATGGAATTGAAGAATCAAGGAGCCAGTGCTAACTCAATGAAAAAGATAATAGACCTTGTTTAACTTGCTCCACTTCTGTCTCTTTTTATTGAGACTGATTGAAATGCATTTGTGTGGATGTTTTGATCTGAATTCCTGTCAGTGCTTTATTACTTACTAAGCCATGCTAATGAGCTCAGTAAGATTTGGTCTGTGCGCTCATTACCTATCAAAGCAATCTTTCACTTTGGAGATTGGATGAGCTTTCAAGTACCGGGATCTCAATCTGGACCTATCTCTCAAAAGAGAGCCCATGGAGGGTTCTAATTGGAGTAACTTTAAAAAATCTATATATATTGAGAATCTGAGCACCTTATTTGTGCCCCTGTCTGCCAATTTCCCCATGGGATTTTGATGTTAGGAGCACAGACAATCTGTACAATTATAAGACACTTTGCTGTAGGAATATTATAGCTCACTGCTCTATAATGCACTAGGGTAAAGTTACCAGATTTTTTTGCAGGCAAATCTGGGACAATTACCCAAAGTATGGGGGGAGGGGATGATAGGGACACCATCTTAGTTCCAGGTTTGAGCAAGACGATGTGGAGGAGGGGAAAGGAATCATTACCCTACTCCCTATCGAGCCCATGACAGCAACAATATCACTTCCAAGCCGACAGAATGACCGAGAAATAGAAACGGTATTCAAATCCCTAAAATGAAAATACATTTTTCTATCCCCTCTGTGTCCATTGCTGGAACCGGGGACAAGAGGCTGCCAAACGGGGTGCGAATCGGGGACGTCTGGTAACCTTACACTAGGGACTATTCTATTCCAAAGTTCAGTCTTCCACGGGAGGGCTATTAACAAAATGAACGACAAGAAGTGCAAAGAGTGAAAAACATTTGTTTGTCTTAGCAGCTACTACTGTGGCATGAGGGGAAAAACGAGAGAAGGGCCATGGTGGACAATCGGACACGAATAACGTGTACCAGGACCAGGAATTGTGTGGTTTCAAAGGCTGGAGGAACTTTAGGTAAGGGGAAAAAAAGGTGAACAGGCAAATTCTGCTTTCATGGAAGACAATGGATCTGTATAATTGCCAGCAGCCTCGGAGAGGATTTATTAAAACTCAGGAACAAATATATCCGTTGGAAAGGCTGTTACAGCGTATGGAGGCAGACCTGCAAATTACACACCATGTCTACAGAGGTCGCACCCTAAGCTGTTACAAAAGGTGGTCAAACAGGGCAACTGCCCTAGGTGTCAAGCTCAGGGGGCGGCCACGCCGTACATGAAAGGAAAGGGAGACACAGACAGCGCCACTTTCCTGGTCATACTCTCCCTTTCTGGCTCTCATTGCTTCAGGTTCACTTACTTAAATACTGGGAAAATTAAGCAGAATATCGTCTTGAAAAGTTAGGGAAAATAGTCTAGGTAATACAATTTCTTGCTGTTCTTTGTTTCTTTTCTCTTTTTCTTTTACCTCTTGGAATCCTGAAGACTGGAGCCCAGTGTTGCTACATTTGCAGTGATCAGAGTCAGGTTCCTGGAAGACAAACTATAGCCAGAGTGAAAACAGCGGCTCTTAGATGTTGCATCTTGGTAGATAAATTCATCTTAAAAGCTTCTTTTGTGCTATAAACTTTAAGGTCTGAATTTTTTATGAAAAGGGGTGGAGAAGACAGTAAACAAGCTATTTGGGTTGGAATATTTTGGCATTTTCTGCAGTTTCTCATTAAAATCTGTGATGCTTATGGGGCATGCTTACTGAATGATTTTGTGTGCATTAATGAAGCTAACACACGTTAAGTGCCCAGAGCCCTTTTAGTTCTAGGAGCGCAGTGCCTCTTAATTTGCGTTAATTTTATTAACTACCATTAACCTTTGGTAAACATGCCCCTTTACTTGGAGTTTTACAAATTTTTCAGGTCATGCCTGAATTTATTTGGACACTAGACATATAACGTGTCTCCTAGTCTTAGTGAAATAGCACAAAAAGCCAACAGAATGTTTTCATTCTGCAATTAAGTAGCTATCTTAAAGGAGTCAATGAAATTTGGCAGGTTTTAGTTCACAATGGGACATCCAAGTGCAATCTGGGACGTCAAAGCCAGAACGTCTTAAAAAAAAAAAGGCAGGCACTTGTAAGTTTAGGCATGATTTCAGAGAATATCCAAACGTCTATACAGACGTCCCCAGGATAGCATTTCAGCACCAAGGCATCTAATAGCATAATGGCTATAGTAATGGCTTAAGAGCCAGGGTTCAAATCTCAATGTGGGCCTTTGTGAGCTAAGGCTAGTCACTTAATTCAACTCTCTGAATGTTTTAAGGTGAAAATGGGCACTTTCCTGATGCCTATTCGTTCCTGGAGCAGGTATAAAAATTGATGTGCCTGCAACCGTCTCCAGAGTTTCTGAGATCGAACAGGCACATCTAAGTACATTGCCACTCCCTGGACATGACTCTGCCCAGGTCTGGCCCATCCGCTAGGCAGCTGACCCGTGTTGGGGTGGCAGCAGCACACACGACCAGCCCCCCTACTGCTGCCGATTCCGTCTCGGGAGGGAGAGGCCGCAGGTGCAGTATTTCCAAAAGCGGGCGGCAGAAACCCTTGAGCTGGCCGTGTCTCTGCCACACCCTGTGCTTACTTGGACGTCCCTGCACTGGAGACTGGAGACATCTTCAGACGTCCAAATCTGACTAAACCTTTAAAATGTCCCCTTTAGGGAACAAGAGTCAGACGTTCTACCTCTGCAAAAACATGCTTTGAATACCGCCAGTGCCTGCCCTCTCCTTAGTTGGGGTAAATGTACACGTACTGTCTCACACAGCGTCTTACTTGTGCTTCTGTCTGTCAGATTCCCCATGGGCTTCGCATATTAGGAGCACAGCAAGCCTGTACCATTGCTGCAGGAATCCTACAGCTCACTGCTCTGTAATGCACAAAGGGACTACTCTATTCCAGAGGTCAGTCTCCCACTAGAGGGCTATTTTCCAATAGGGCTGACAAGAGGCGGAATGAGTGTAAACATTGTCTTAGCATGGCATGAGGGAAAAATGACAGAAGGGGCATGAAGGAGAATCGGATATGAACCATGTGTGCCAGGGTTGAAAATTATGTGGCTTGAAGACAGGGGAGCTGTAAGTAAGGGAGGTAAAGGTGAACAGGTAAATTCAGCTTTCATAGAAGTGAATGCATCACTGCAAACTTTACTGCTGGCAAAAAGTGGATGGGGCTAGGTCAGGGAAGGGAAAGTATGCCTGGGGGTTTCATTTGGAAATTCCTGCACATACTTTAATGCACACATATCATTTCAGCCAAATGCACATCTCTGCTTTGCACCAGCTTTGAAATGCGAGTGTTAAGGTATGAGCGGGAATTTCAAAATCAAAGTGTTGACATATCCCATGTTTCATATCATTTTAATCCAAAATGACAGGACAAAAAATGCAATTTATTTGTTTTCATGTCAAAGATAGCAGTCGCTATTGTACAATAGCGCACACTAGAAAGTGCACTGTGGGAAGATAGTGTCCTATTGACAAATAGTCCATTCGATCAATCAGTAGCGCATGGTGTTGATCATTCTTGTGCCGGCCCACATTTTCAAATAGAAATTCCAGTGTGAAAACCGGCCTCTTATTCTGTATATCAGGCTTGCTCAGCCATGTCCTAGACACAATACCTATCCCGTTCGATTTTCAGGATTTCCACGATGTGCACAGAGGAAGCAGGGAGGCGTACACCGTATGCTAATCTATCTCCTGCATATTCATTCTGGACATTTTTAAAACCTAAGTAGCTCGGCATTCCTTCAGAAAAGGGTTGGGAAACAGTGCTCTATATGTAGCTGGGTTGGGTAAAAGATATAGGGGGCTGAGCATTGAATCGAGTATGGGACTTGTGCACGCCTCTAACTGGAAGTATAAAAGTCCAGGAGGAAAGGGAAGAAAAACTGCCGACCATCGGTCCTGAATGCTTCCACTCTTCTTCCTATTTGCCTTCGGATGGTTTTGAATAAGATAATGTCGGTACCACAAAGGCATCTGCAGTGCTGCTTGACACTGCATTCACACTGTGCTATACATCCTTATTTTTCATTTTTTTTTAGCTCTTGCCTCAAATACTAGCGTGTTACTGCTTGCTAGCTTTAAATCTGAATGCACACCTTCCGAGATACCAAGGGTGACCCATCCCAAAGAGTGAGATTTACCTCTCCGGTGAGTGAGACTGAAGGTCAATGAGTGAGGATTTTCTCACGGCGCGTTTGCGATGTAAATTTGGAAAGATCTGCAGGTTGTATTTTTTTGCAAATGAAAGGAACACCACAAAATGATGATATTTAGCTTTCTATGCTTTTATTTTAGTTTGTAATTTTTCACTCCCTTCCTCCAGAACAGAACTAGATCATTTCCCTATAGAATTCACCATACAAGCAAAAGGTTTGACAGTAACAACAACATAACATTCTCCAGTGCAGGCATTATTATGAAGTAAAACAAATCTTACCGTTCCGTAACGGCATCATTGAGGACCTACCTAGAAAAAGGCAACTCTATAAATACATCAGTACCATCTATAGAGAAAATTACACAAGCCACATTACTAGAGATCCCTACACAGATGCTCAGTGCTAACGCAATACCTGGCCTTAGCCACACATTCTAAACATAGAGAGACCTTCATCAAGCACAGAGCAAATTACCACAAACTGACAATGGAAATATGTAGACAAAAGTGAAACTGAAATCCCAAGAAGCCAAGAAGCAGTGAAATACCAGAAAAATACAAACGGCATTTACTCTGTACTATGCCAAATATTAAAATCAAAGATGATATAAATTCCAAAAACTGACATATTCCAATTGCTAAAGTAAAAATATTTTTTCTACCTTTGTTGTTTGGCAATCTTACTTTTCTAAACACGTTGATCCCAATCTCTAGATTTTGCTTTCCTCTGTCATCTTTTACCTTTTTCTCCAGGGCTTCCGTTCCAGTCCATTTGCCCATTTCTCTTGTCTCCTGTCTTCTTCATTTCCTCTTCCATATCCATCTCTGACATTGATCTTTCCCTTTCAGCTTTCTTCCATTTATTTTTTTGTCTCTCTATCCTCCCAGATTTCACTCTTTCTTACAATCCAGTCTTCACTCTTATTTATACTGCATCTACATACAACTGTCCATCTGTTTCTCCCACCCTGGCCATCCCATTCCCATCCCCTTATTCCCCAGTCCCCCCCCCCCCCCCTTCCCCAGCATCTCCTTTCTTTTCCTCTCCTTCCAGCATTCTATCTCAATCTCTCCCTCTCTTTCCAACATCTCCTCTCACCAGGGCTGGCCCAAGGGTTTCTGCCGCCCCCCCTCATGCAGAGCTGTGCTGCCACCCCCCATGCTGAGCTGCGCCATTGCTGATTCTGGCAGGGGGGACAGCTTGGCTTGGCAGCAGCAGCCCACAGCAGACTGTGCTTCAGCACACATGGCCTGCATTTCTGATCTCCGTCTGACACAGCTTCCTGTTGGAGGGGGGGGGGGTCAGAAATGGCAGGCTATGAGTGCTGAAGAACATGGTCGGCCACGGGGGCCATGCTATGCCTTGCTGCCCACAGAGGTCTGCCACCATAGGTGGCTGCCTGGCCCTCTTAGTGGGTGGTCAGCCTTGTCTCTCACTATGCCCCCCCTTCATTCAATATCAGTTCTCTCTCTCATTTCTATGGTTATCTCCCATCTGTCTTCCTACTTAACCCCATGCCCTCCCTTTGTGTTCTTATACTCCCTCCTATGCCAGCATTTCCTCTCTATTTTCCTACTCCACTTCCCCCATGTCCAGCATCCACCTGTGTGTCCCTATTCCCCCTCCAATGTCCAACAGTTGCCTTCTGTGTCCCAAACTCTCCCCTGCATACAAACATCTACCCTATCACCCTATTCCCCACCACCACATGTTTAGTATTCCCTCTCTGTGTCTCTGTGACCTCCTCTGTGACCCTGATCTTCCAGCCACATATGCCAGCATCTTCTGGTCACCTCCTCCCCCCATGTTCAGCATCTAATTCCCCCCCCCCCCCATGTTCAGCATCTAATTCCCCCCCCCCCATTTTCCTATTCACCCATGTCCAACATCTCCCCTGTCATCCTATTTCCTCTCTGTTCAGCATTCCCCTCCCCCCCACTCATGTCCAACATCACCTCTTAACTGTATCCCTATTCTTCCTCCTTTCTCCAACCAGAGTCACTCTGTTTCCTATGTTCACTGTCTCCTTCCTCCCCCCCCCCATCAAACCACTACTTAGCTCCCTCCCTTCACTGGTGCTGACCTCTCTGGCTCCACCACTGATGCCGGGACCCTTGCCACTATCTAGCACCTTCCAGGGGCGGCCCAAGGGGGGTGCGGGGCCATGTGCGGAGACTCGGTGTGGGGCCTCATTTGCATAAGGGGCCTCATTTGCATAAATATTTGCATAATGTTACCATACACTAACTTTTAGTAAACATGCCTCTTAATGAGTGTATGAATAAAGAAAGACTAAAAGACTTCTACATTACTATAATCCAGTGCCAACCGCCAGACACATTAGGAACTACTACAAACACTGCCCATTTAGAACCCATAGCAAACCCACCGTATCCTAATAGCACTACCAGGACTCATAAAGCACCATACCCTAACTATCAAAAGGAAACGCTGCAAATATTAAACCAATACATTTCAGAGAACAACAATACATGACCTACTGGGGAAAGAGAACAAGTGGCAATGTCAAATAGGAATTACATAAACAGAATACCTCAGCTCAGTTACACATGCAGAACATAGAACATCACCAAACAAGGAATCACAATTTAGAAACAGGAAGACAATAATTAAACTGGGAATCCCAAAAGCCAAACTTGGAATGTACAACACTGTAGAAATAAAACTATACATTAATTTGCTCTTGTACTAAACAAAGCGCAGACGTTAATGATGCACATTTCCCAGAGCTGACATATTCCAATTACACAAAGGCAATATATCATAAGATCAGAACTCTCCATCACCTCCGACACCCTACTGGACTTCACAGACTACCGAAACAACCTTCCAGGCATTAGTCCTTCCACATTTTGATTTTCGCGAACATCATCCTCCATCGCCTCCCACAATCGACCTTAAACCCGCTCCGCCTAACTTTGAATGCAGCCGCAAGAGTCCTCTCTGGATCGTCAAGATCCGACCACATAACGCCCATCATGAAGGATTTGCATTGGCTACCTTTACATGCCAGGCTCCAATACAAGTCATTGGTCCTCACCTTCAAAGCCCTAAAATAACTACCCCCCTACGCCAATCAGCAAGCTAGTCCATGGTACCCTGGAAAAATAGAAACAGAAGGTCTACTGCACTGAACACATTAGTAGTCCCCAAGCTAATAAATACATGCACAAAGGCTACCTCCAACAGAGCCTTCTCCATATTCGCCCCTTTAAAACTGGAATGCACTCCCCCATGAAATCCGTGGTATTAAAAGCCTCATCCTATTCAGAAAAGCCTTAAAACTCCACCTGTTCAAAAAATGTTACCCAGAAACATCCAGTGATAGAAGCACAACCAGCAAGCTTCCCTCATACCCCAGCGCCCCTGCACGTTCAATACCACAGATAATAGGTAGTCCCCACTCAAGCCCAACCAACCACTAATCTTCTTCTTCACAATATCTATGCATCACCCATTTTTATTAGAGTATTGTACATAGTTTCGTGTTTTCATGTATTTAGTTTCCCCGGTTTCGATCCCATGTTCAATTCCCTGTTCTTTGTAAACTCAATGTTGTTTCTGTACATTGCAGTATTTTTGTTCGATGCACACCACGCTGATTTTAATTGCGCAGTATAGAAGAAATGTTAAATAAATAAATAAATTCAAAATAAAGAGAGATTTTTCTACCTTTTGTGCATTTTTTTTTCAGCTGCAATTGCTCCAGTCACTTTCTTCTGGTTTCTTTGTGTCTTCCGCTAACTCTCCATCGTCTGCTGTCCATTTGTCTTTTCTTCTCTCTTCTAGTTTTTTCCATTCTCTCTCTACATCTGCTTTAACATACTAATCTTTCTCCTTTTGCTCTTTCCTCATTCCTATTTCATCTACTCAAATTTTACCCCTCCATTCTCAATCCCCACTTACTCTCCCAATATCCGGCCAATTGTAGATTTGTCTTCCCTCCCACACAAAATATTTTTCCCCTCTCCATTTCACTCTCCCAGCTCCATCCCATTCTAATCCTCCCCCAACATCAGCTCCATTCTAGTTCCAGTCCCACCCAGCATCCGCTCCCTTCTAGTCCCCGCATCAGCTCCATTTCCAGTCCTAGCCCCCCATAAGCCCATTTCCAGTCCTATCCTAGACCCACCATCAGCCTATTTCCAGTCCTAGCTCCCCCATCTATTTCCAGTCCAATCCGAGTCCCTCCATCAGCTCATTTCCAATCCCAGCCCCCCATGAGCCCATCAGCCCATGTCAAATCCTAGCTCCCCTCCACTCAGCCCATTTCCAATCCAAGCCCCCCATGAGCCTACTTCCAGTTCTAGCACCTACATGAGTTAAATTCAATACAAACACCCACCACATCCCATTTCCAATCTTAGCACCCCCCCCAACAGCCAATTTCCATTCCTATTCTAGCCACTCCATCAGCCCATTTCCTGTCCTAGCCCCCCCCCACTCACCCATTTCCAGTCCTAGCACCCTCCCCTCACAGCCAATTTCCTTTCCAAGCCCCAGTCCCCTTCAGCTATTTGCAGTTCAAGCCCTGCTTTCACTAAGCACATTTCCAGTCCTAGCAACCCACCCTGCCCATTAAACGTCCTAGCCCCCCAGCCCATTTCCAGTCCAAACCCCCCATCAGCCCATTTCCAGTCCTAACCCCCATCAGCCCATTACTAGTCCTACCCCCCCATCAGCCCATTACGTCCTAACCCCCCCATCACCCTATTTCCAGGCCTAGCCCCCCATCAGCCTATTTCCAGTCTTAGCCCCCCATAGCCCATTACCAGTCCTAATCCCCCATCAGCCCATTACCAGTCCTGACCCCTCCCATAGCCAATTACCAGTCCTAACCCCCCATCAGCCCATTCCAGTCTTAGCCCCCCCCAATAACCCATTAAAAGTCCTAAACCTCCCCATCAGCCTACTTCCATTCTTAGCCCCCCCCATAACCCATTACCAGTCCTAAACCTCCCCATCAGCCCACTTCCAGTCTTGCCCCCCATAGCCAATTACCAGTCCTAACCCCCCCATCAGCCCATTTCCAGTCAGCCCCCCCATATAGCCATACCAGTCCTAACCCCCCCATCAGCCTACTTCCAGTCAGCCCCCCCCATAGCCCATTACCAGTCCTAACCCCCCCATCAGCCCATTTCCAGTCAGCCCCCCCAGACCCATTACCAGTACTACCCCCCACATCAGCCTACTTCCAGTCCGCCCCCCCCATAGACCATTACCAGTCCTAACCCCCCCATCAGCCTACTTCCATTATGCCCCCCCCATCGCCCATTACTAGTCCTAACCCCCCATCAGCCCATTTCCAGTCAGCCTCCCCATAGCCCATTACCAGTCCTACCCCCCATCAGCCTACTTCCAGTCAGCCCCCCCCATAGCCCATTACCAGTCCTAACCCCCCCATCAGCCTACTTCCAGTCAGCCCCCCCCCATAGCCCATTACCAGTCCTAACCCCCCCATCAGCCCACTTCCAGTCAGCCCCCCCCATAGCCCATTACCAGTCCTAACCCCCCATCAGCCCACTTCCAGTCAGCCCCCCATAGCCCATTACCAGTCCTAACCCCCCATCAGCCCACTTCCAGTCAGCCCCCCCCCATAGCCCATTACCAGTCCTAACCCCCCATCAGCCCACTTCCAGTCTTAGCACCCCCCCCCCATGGCCCATTACTAGTCCTAACCCTCCCCTATCAGCCCCCTTCCAGTCTTGGCCTCCCCTCCCCTATCAGCCCCTTCCAGTCTTGGCCTCCCCCCCCATTACCAGTCCTAAACCCCTTCCCCCCTATCAACCCAAATTTAAAAAAAAACAAACTTGATGCTGCCTCGGCATAAGCAGCTGGGTTGTTTTTTTTTTTAACTTGGGATGAAGAATGTTTTTTGCGCGGGGCCCCCTGAAACGCGGGGCCCTGTGCAAAAAACATTCTTGCTCAATGGACGGGCCGGCCCTGGCACCTTCCCTCTGCCAGTGCTCACCTCCACTTCTGTTGCTGGGATCTTCAGAAATGACAATATATCAAAAAACAGAGCAGAGCCAGAAAGTTATTTTAGGTAGGTCGCTCAGAGCTCTACTAGTCCTGCCTCTTTCGATGTAAACATCCTGTTTCTAAGGGGTGGGACTGGCAAAACCTAGAGTGATGTGACTAAAATAACTTTCAGGCTCTGCTCTGTTTTTTGACGTATTGCTGCTTCTGTGGGTCCCGGTGGAGCTGGGCACCGGTGAGGGGAGGGTGTTAGATAGTGGCACAGAGCTGCAGAGGTGCAAACCAGTGGGGGAAGCAGCAGGCTCCGGCAGTAGAGTTGCAGAGGTGGGCTAGCATTGGATGCGTGAGAGTGGGTGGTGAGTGTGTGAGTGAGGCCGAATGCGCATGTCTCAAGTCTAACGCATGTCTCATGCCTAACGCATGCGACTTGGCATATCTGCACCTTTCCGTGCAATAACCACTTACCCAAGGCATTCACAGGGCCAACAAAGGCAGGTGGCTTTGTTTTGACAGCTAAACCACTATTAGTGCTATAACAAATGTTCTGCAATCACTGAGATTTGAGAATTACCCTCGAGGCAGGCAGAGAGCTGAAACTTCAGTTAATGTCAGCACTGAGAGATCCTCTGGCTTTCCCAGCGACACTACAGTGTGATGTGTTGATGGATTTTCCAGCTCTGTGCAATGCTTCGGTGTTGTGATCGTCTCAGTTATACAAACTCACACAGATAAGAAAAGATGTGCTTTCAGTTTCAGTGTTATTAAGCAGTAAAGCACTTTGAGGTCTATTTACCAAACTGTGTTAAGGTGTTAATATGTGTTATTGGGCAGGTGTGTGTAGGGAGGTATTTTTTTATAAGAAGATGCCTATTTTATATTTATTTATAAAGGTGTTACATAGGCACTTATGTGCGTTTTTTAAAATAAGCACCCAGAACCAGCCTGAATGATCCACATAGGTGTAAATGTTTGTGTTTACTCTATATATGAACCCACACATTTTAAGAACATAAGACATGCCATACTGGGTCAGACCAAGGTCCATCAAGCCCAGTATCCTGTCCCTGGGAACGTGTACATCCAGCAAGCACCCCTCCAGTCTAAAATCCATAGGGGACAGCAGCAATCCTCAGTTGCTCCAGCTCCAGCACTGCCATGATTCAACATAGCTGCTCCTGATGGGGGTGGAGCTTGGTAATGGCGGCTTGCCAGACTCTGCCAGTTGGTCTCGTTTGACTCCCATGCCGATTTTCTTCTGATCGTAAAGTGAAAGGGGAAAACCATGAGTCTTCCCATCTGAACATACTGTTGTTTCAGTACAGGGGCCGATGGATCATTTTGCTGTGTGGAATGTCCCAGTGGCACTTGGCAGGAACCTGAGGATGATGCTGGAGTCATCATTAAGCCTGGAGGAGAGGAAAGTGCCCACAGACCCAGTGGTGGAGTAGAAGAGCTTGATACAGTTGTTCAGTCGCGGGCTCTTGATGCCAGCTGTCTAGATGAGGAGCAGGAAGCATGGCTTGGCACAGCTGGAGAGACTACGCCTGAAGCAAGGAGTTCCATCATGACTACTCTCATGAACATGACCCAGAAACAGCCCAGCAATGATGATTCTTCCTTGCAGGACACTTTGGTTTCATCTCAGTCCATGACCCTTAAGGTTTTTCCTTGTTTGCAAGACTGAGGAAGATTGTCAGTTGCACCGGCTAGACTTGCGTAGAGTGTTGCGGCAGTAAGAAGAACGAGCCCTTCTATAATTCCAGTCATCTGTTTCTTCAGTTTGGAGGAGCTGCGCAAGGGTGAAGCAGCTTCCAAGGCTTCGATATCTCAGTGGGTAAAGGAGGCCATCACCTCTGCTTGTATTCTGAAGAGAAGACCAGTCCCAGGTGCTCTGAAGGCACATTCGACAAGATCGTGTGTGACCTCCTGGGTGGAGTGCCATCTAGTTCTGCCGGCTGACATTTGCAGGGCAGCTACTTGGTTGTCCTTGCATACCTTTGTGCGCCAGTACCACCTCAACGTGCAGGCTTCAAATGATGCACATTTTGGGGCTTCGGTGCTCCAAGCCGGACTCACGTGTCCCTCTCATGCCTAGTTACTATTCTGGTACATCTACGGACTGGACTGGAGGGATGATAAGGAAAGGCAAATTTAGACCTTACCTGCTAATTGTCTTTCCTTGAGTACAGCTAGTCCAGTCCAAACCTCCTCCCACGATAATGACTTTCTGTGTTTTTGAGTTTCAGGAGTACTGGGCAAGTCTGGCTGTCTATGCTGGAGGACTCCTTTCAGAAGTACATTACTATATATTGAGGAGTTCTGGTGGACAATTCATGACAGTATGGCAAGTATGACCCTGACTTCTTGCTTTCCTCTCTTTTTGTAAATAGTTCTAAAAGTTGCTTTCTGTAGCAAAGTTGGTTGGGGAGTTGTTTTTGTTCTCAGGCTATGTTGATGGGCTATTGCCTGGAATTTTAAGCCTTATTATGCTCTCTTGGAGTCTGCTTTGTCAATAGGATATTGTTCTCTGGAGCCTATGGAAGGAGCGCTTGGATTATGACATCAGAAATCTGACATGCGCAGTTCTCCGCTGCTAGTGGAGGGCCCCACATGTATGGGACTGGACTGGACTGAATGGACTCAAGGATAATTAGCAGGTAAGGTCTAATTTGCCTTTTCGATCATAAAAATGTGCCTGAATGATTCAAGAAAAAATAATCCTTTCATTAAACAAGTCTACCAATTAATTTTTAGTGCTAGAAATCAAAGAACTAAAACTTCCAATTCAGAATTGAAAGATTATTCCTTCCCCTAAGAAGATGCTGGAGGAGAATGGAAGAAAGAGGGAAAGCTTCTAAAAGGTTGTGATTTATCGATTTTTGTCTTAAGAGGGGGTGATTAACTGTTCAATGGGCATCCAGTGAGCTGCTTCTTGGAACAGGTGCGGCAAGCACCTCTGTTGCTATTTAATTCAGAAGGAAGTAGTGTGGCTTAAAAAAGAACCATTTCTCTGTAGTTTTATTTTTACAATATCTTTCAGATCATCTGACTTATCTTCTTAAAGGATGTAAGCCAGATGATCAGAATGTGATCTTTTAGTTGAAAGCTTAAGATTTTTTTGTTTAGATTGGATTTTCCTTCTTGGTGCTATTAAGCCATAGTTTCATGGCATTATGAATGCATTATTCAATGTCTGTCTTTTGCTTTCAGTAAACCACAAAGAAATGTAATGATTAGTGAGATATAAATAATATTAAATAAAATAAAATGAATGAATGAATTAAATCTGGAGTTGTTTTAGTAACTGTTAGTCTTTGGTCTGTCTTGGACAAAATGACCCCCCCCTCCCTCCGAGATTCTTATCTATGATGTGTTATCTCCTATCTGGGAGATTTATTTTGTATTTAAATTATGACTTTTTGCACAACGATGCATCCTTTAGTGGACTTCCTGCACTGGAGAAGAAATACCACATTAGTAGAGCAAGATGAATAGGATATTTTCATTCTGCATATCTTTAGGTGTCTGTGTTGCTTAAGGTTTATTTTTTGTTTTATCTGGGATTTTTTTAAAACATTTTTGTTCGTTTCGGAGATGATGCCATCAATAGTGCATATTATTTCACAATAAAGCACACTATTACTCAGTAATGTGCCCTGTAAGGCATGCTATTGTGCAACAATGTGTCCTATTGATAAACAGAAATATTGAGCAGCAGAGCACCCTATTGATCAATAGTGCATACTACAGATGATAGAGGAAAAACCCTGAAAATTCTGAGATTTGTCCCTGTCACATAGGATTAAAAATGACATGAAACATGGCATATATTATTGACATGACCCAAGTTGTATCAAATGAATGCACAGACCTAAAATCTTCCCATAAGCGTAAAAATGAGACAAGGGATATGAGCTTGCAGATAGCCGCAGTGGATCTTGCAAAACATCTGCTCTTCTTTCCTGCCACTGAGGAACCTCTGCCTGTGCTAGGCTTTTGTGAACTGTGATTCCATTTTGTCCTTATCAATTCTATTAGCTGCTGTTCCATGCACCTACCAACCTTTCTATGATTAAATTATTCTTTTCTACTCGTAAGCACACTCTGCTCATACCCAATGTCCTGTTCTAGAGTCTCCTTTTTATGGAAAATTGCTTGTCTTGTATATTATTTATACCAATACTTCTCAAGCCAGTCCTGGAACACTCCCCTAGTCAATTTGACTTGCAGGATATCCAAACTGAATATGTATGGGGGACATTTGTATATACTGCTTCCACTGCAAGCAAAGCTATTTTATGCCTATTCATTGAGGATATCTTAGAAACCAGACTATCGAGGGGCTGCTCCATTATTGGCTTGAGAAACACTGATTTATACCATAGAGATATTTGAATATTATATCCTATTGTCAAGCTGAAGGCATTCCTAGAAATAAATGATGACTGTGATTTACAGTTTGACTTTTGCTGGAGCCAGCTCTTCCAGTATGTTATGGAAATTGACTATGATTTAAAGATAAATATCTATGTATGAATCTGAAATTAGAGAAAGGTAACCATCGACTTGAATGACTACATTAAATAATTGACTTTAAGTAATATACTCAGCATTATTTAGCTTGAATGCTACACTGAACATCAGAACATTAGATATGCCAAACTGGGTTAGACCAAGGGTTCATCAACCCAAAACTCAATTGTCGTGTGACATTGCAGTATGTTTTTTGTTCAATTGTAAACCGCACTGATTTTAATAGCGCGGTATATAAGAGAAGTAAATAAATAAATAAAAATAAAATAAAACCCTAATATCCTGTTTCCAACAGTGACCAGTCCAGGTCACAAGTACCTGTCAGGTTGCCAAAAAGGTACATAGGTTCCACTATGCTTGTCCCAGGGTAAGCAGTGGATTTATCTCAGTCTATATTAATAATGGCTTATGGAATTTTCCTCCAGGAACTTAAGCAAACCTTTTTTTAAACCCAGCTACACTAACAGCTTTTACTACATCCCCTGGTAACAAATTCCTAACTTTGATTATGCATTGAAAGAAAAAATATTTTCTCTTTTTAGTCTTAAACGCGTTACATTGTAACATCATCATTGCCTGTTGCCTAGTGTCACCAGCAGAGGCTAAACTAGGTTTATTTAGCTTAGTGCACTACTGGCCCTGACCTTTCTATAAAAAGAAAGTGTAGTTGCAAGTCGAGGGTCATGTTTAAAACAAGGATTTATTCCCCTCCCGGGGTTTTGCTGGACTTTCAAAAATAATACAACTTCCAAAACTCAAAAGATAACCATACTTCTGGTATAAACAAATGGATAAAGAAAAGTAGCTTCTTGCTTCACAAATCAAACGACAAAACAAAATATATCATCAAGGTAAACACCTGGGCAGTTTCCACTGTGCAGACCCGTCTCTCTAGCAGGCTTATCTGCTCTCAGCGCAGAGAGGTCTCTTCAGTCATCACTAGAGAACAGTCCATCTTTTCCTCATAAGATAAACCTTCATTCTGGTCAGTACACATGGGCTCCTCAAGTGACTCGTCTTCCCTCGGGCAGAGAGTTTGTAACCTCCTCCAGTCAGTGACTGGTCTCTCTTCAAAACTCTCTTCCTGGTCAGGGAGATAATTATCTTGAGCCTTGATAAAATTGCTTTCAGCTTTTCTGTTACACCTTGCTCTTGTCAGTTTTGCTGCCAGGCTTCTCACACAAACATTCAGGCTCTCTGCTCTCATACAAATATCCTGAAGCAGTTCACTATCCCTATCACAAGGATGTGAATACCTTAAAAGCTTCTGGCTTTCCTTAGCAAAGGGTTTTCTGTGGTTAAACTCACGGTTGGAGAATGACTGCCTGTTATGTCTCCCAGCCCTTCTTGGCTTCTTATTCCAGGCCTCAGAATACACAGGGTTAGGCTGAAAATACTCTGACCTTTTGTTGAAGGGTTTTAGGTTCTCTCTGACCTGCCAGGTTTCACAAACGCTTGCAGCTGCTGTGTCATCAAAACCTTCGTCAGAGATCATACAGGAATCACATTCAGCCTCTCTTCCTGGATTCTCTCTCTCCTGGACTCGAGCATAATAAGGATTCTCCTCTCTGGCCTGCTCCCAAGCTCTGGCCCGTTCCTGCTCCTGAACTAACTCTGTTTGCCTGCCTGCTTTCTTATGCAGAGTTGTGGGCGTTTTCCTGCACATGTGCAGAGTGTTTCCCTCAGTGTTTGGGGAGTGTCTGTTGGCTGGGCGTGCCTTCAGGTCTCGTGCCTCAGCCTGCTCTGGTTGCCTATAGCAACTAGGAAGCTTTTTCTCTCCCTTTCTGTCAGTGTCTGTGCCGTACTCTTCAGCTTTTTGTGTCTTAAAGTTACAGGGCATATTTTCGGTGTTACACTAGTCTTTCTACTTTTTGAAGTAGTAAACAACCAATCTACATTTACCCGTTCCACTTCATTCATTAATTTATAGACCTCTATCATATCTCCCCTCAGCCGTCTCTTTTCCAGGTTGAAGAGCCCCAACCTTGACAGCCTCTCTTCATAGTGGTATCCTTCCATCCCCTTTACCATTTTGGTGGCTCTGCTCTGTACCTTTTCTAATAATGCTATATCCTTTTTAAGATAAGGCGACCAGAATTGCACACAATATTGAAGGTGCGGTCTCACCATGGAACGATACAGAGGCATTATAATATCCTTTGTTTTATTCCCCTTTCCTTATGATTCCTAGCATTCTCTTTGCGTGTTGGCTGCCACTGCACACTGGGTGGAGGGTTTCAACATGTTATCCACCATGACACCTAAATCTTTTTCCTGGGTGGTGGTTTCTAATGTGGAACCTTGCATCGTGTAACCATAGTTTGGATTATTCTTTCCTAGGTGCATAACGTTTCACTTCTCCATATCAAATTCAACCTGGCATTTATATGTCCAGTCTTCAATTTATCAAGTCCTCTTGCAATTTTTCACAATCCTCTTGTGTTTTAACAATTTTGAAGAATTTTGTGTCATCTGCAAATTTGATCACCTCACAGATCCAGCATAGATCCCTCGGGTATTCCACTATTCGCCTTTCTCCATTGAGAAGCTTGGCCATTTAGCCCTACTCTCTGTTTTCTATATTTTAACCAGTTCCTGATCCACAATTGTATACTGCCTCCTATCCCATGACTTTATAATTTCAGCAATCTCATAAGGGACCTTGTGAAAGGCTTTTTGAAAATCAAGATACATTATATCAAGCAGCTGTTTAATCACGTCTTATAAAAATATATAACAGATTAGTACAGAAGACTTTCCTTGGCTGTATCCATTATCTATGTTGGCTTTCTCCCATTAAACCATGACTATCTACTTAATCAGTAATTTTATTCTTTATAATGGTTTCTACCATTTTGCCTGGTCCTGATGTCTGGATCATCGATCTGTAGTTTTCTGGATCACCCCTGGAAGCCTTTTTAAAAACTGGAGTTACATTGGCCATTCTCCAGTCTTTAGGTACCACAGATGAGTTTAATGATTCTGGAGCCATCTGTGGGGCTGAGTTTCTCTGCTGAAGAAGGGGGGGGGCAGAGTTTTTTTTCAAGGGTACTCGGTGGTACCAAGTGCCAGCACCTTTTCCATTGTCTGCTCAAATGGTCCCCAAGTGTGTACGAAGGAGCCCAGGTTCTGCACACTGCCTGATGTGAGGTAAGCAGTGCCTTCAGCCAATGCCTGCAGGCTAATGGGAGAATGTGGAAACGCCTCCTGATGTCATGTGGGAAGCCGAGCTGGGCACACAAGAAAGGTAGGAAAATATTTTCCATTTTGGCTTATTGATTTGAATCTGCCAGCTTTGGGAACTGAGTGTGCAGCATCTCCGCTATCTTTGTATTTTGCACTGTAGAGGAGGAGTTTCTGTTTGTATTTGTCCAGTGTTGTCCTGCAGGTAGAGTCCAGTTCAGTGCCTGTCTGCACATTCCTATTTCTAATATGCGATCATTTATTCTGTATCATGTCAGGCTCTATCATATATTGCATGTGTGGTATTTTGCGAATATGCAGTTTCTGTGTAGGGATTGTGTTAGGAACTGCTATGACATTTGTAATGCTGCCTTTTCATAGAGTCTGTAACTGACTGCAGTGCAAAGGGGGGAGGGGGAGGTGTTCACCTCTCTAGGGTAGCTAACGGGCTGGTTTTCAACTGCACAGTCCGATTTTAAAGCTTTTTGTACAGTGTCAGGTTACATCCGGTCTAGTCCTGTTCTTCCCGCCCCTTACCTTTCTGCACCTTGAGCTGCTCCTGCTGGTGCTGTAGCCCTTGTAAGCTGATGGAACTGGGGCTGCTATTCTGTCCCTGCATAGGCATCTTCTGCCTCCCTCCCACTCTATCTCATCAACCCAGGCTCCATTCCAGAGTTCCTTCTTTCCTCTTCCCTCCTCTGGCCCTCAGGGCTGACTCCTTACTTCTCTTTATTTTCAACTCCATCGATCCTTCATCTTTCTCACACAATCAGACTTGCACCACAGTTCCTTCTTTCTCCTCCCTTCCTCTTCTTCTCCTGCCGCAAGCCTGACCTCCTGCCCCATGACTTGACACACTCTCTCCTTAAGCCTTGATCACATTATCTTCTTCACCCCAGTCCGGATTCCCTCTTTACTTCTATATCTCTATTGGCTTTTATCTTTCCACGTCATTCTTCTACCCACTCTCGCTGTCCCAGCCTGTAGCCTTGAATGTACTAAGGGATATGTCTATTAAAGTAGAGTAAGCTTTTGCATGTGCTGCATGGTAATTGTTGGGGGCATGTTCCTTACCGTGCACTCACTTCATTCTCAATTAACGCAAGTGTACTACGGCTCCTTGAGAGGAGGTATTAAGAGCACCACGTTAACTGCGAAATTAACATCACGCAGTAAGTACCGCATGCTAACCACAATGTGCAGTCCACACCCACTCTGTGCTCATGACCCACTCAGTCTCCACTTCGTCATGCGCTAAGCAGTTACAATTGGGATTTTTACCTCACTGGTTGCTTTTAGCATGCGGTAGTGTTTAGCACGAGCTGTTAGCGTGCAATAAAATGTGTGTTAGCCATTAACACACTTTAGTACAAATGCCCTTACGTTTCCTCCTCTTTTGCTGGCCTGGAACTTGATAGCCTCTTTTATTCTCCTCTCATGCAGGTCACAATTGTAGCCCTCATTTTTGGTCCTGTTCTTAGCCACAGCTGTGCTCTTCCTTCTGGTGCCATAAGAACATAAAATATGTCACACTTGGTCAGAACAAGGGTCCATCAGGCCCAGTATCCTGTTTCCAACAGCGGTCAATCCAGGTCACAAGGACTTGTCAGGTTTCCAAAAAGGCAGACCGATTCCATGCTGTTTATCCCATGTGAGCTGACTAATGATGCTCCTGCTTCACTCTCATGATTAGTCACAGTAGTGCTCTTCCGTCAGGGCCTGCACAGACCTCATGGTGCAGTCTCTTTCTTCAGGGCCCACACAGACCTTATGGTGCAGTCTCTTCCTTTGCGGCCGGCACAGACCTCGTGGTGCAGTCTCTTTCTTCAGGGCTCACACAGACCTCATGTTGCAGTCTCTTTCTTCAGGGCCTGCACAGACCTCGTGGTGCAGTCTCTTCCTTTGTGGTCTGCACAGACTTCATGGTGCAGTCTCTTCCTTTGCGGCCTGCACAGACCTCAGGGTGCAGTCTCTTCCTTCAGGGCCTGCACAGACCTCGTGGTGCAGTCTCTTCCTTCAGGGCCTGCACTGTAGGCAGGGTCCACCTACAAATGTTTCCCCAATATTACCAATTACCAATTAATCAATTAATAGTTCCAGACAACAATTGCTTGGCTACAAAAACTCTCTATTTGACATAGCAAAGTAATTATAAATGCAGTCTAGCAAATGTCAGTCTGAAAAAATGGCGAGCAGTGTTCCCCCTCCTAAGTGAGAGTGAAAACTGCCCCCAATGCTCTACAGTAGCACTCTTATATACCTCTCTATAGCAACACTCTGAATTACTGACGTCATTGGCCAAACTTGCAGAAGCCTAAGCAAAACCTGCAAAAACTTGCAAAGTCAGAAGAACTTCTGCAAGTCCTTCTTCCCTTAGGACCCTCCTATGTTTATCTTTAAACAACAGTTGGTATTTCAAGGTCTGCTCAAGGTTTGCTTATCTATGCAGCTGAATGCGGATGGACACAGCCCCCCTTATCTCTGCCTGTGTCCTGTATGGTCTGACACTGTGCTCTTCAGGGTTCAGAGTATGGCTCAATTGACAGTTTTGTTTTTCTCAGTTTCTCAGCTTCTGGGCCTCTATTCCTGTTTTTCCCAGGGCAAGCAGGATGAGTCAGCCACAAGTGGTGATGTCATCCGACGGCGCCAGAGACGGAAGTACTCTCATTAGCCCAGAAGGCTTTAGCCTTCTGGGTCTGACCAGTAGCCCCACCTCCTGATCCGCCCCTAGCTGGCCAGTCTTTGTCTTCCGCCTTGCCAGCAAGACGTTTTTTTATTTTGCTCTCAGACCTCTCTATCTAATCTGGATCTTACCTCAAGAAAATGAAGAAACCTGGATTTAAAAAGTGCCCGGGCTGCTCCCGCAAGATGGCCAAATCGGATTCGCATCAGCTGTGCCTCCGATGCCTAGGAACTGAGCATGCCATCGAGGACTGCCCTGCTTGCGGCCGCATGTCGCCCCGGGCTCTTAAGTCCTGCCGGCATGCCCTCGCAGACTTCCTAACTCCTGCCGCCGTGAGTACTTCTGCTGCTGAAAACCCCGATGCTGTCGCTCCGGCCGGAGACGCGCCTTGTCAGGCCTCCGTCCCCCGCCGCGAGCATGGGACCCTCATCTCCATGTGTCCTCCCCTGGCGGCTGCCATTTTGACCGGGGCTTCCTCCCACTCTCCTGCTGCACTTCCGGATGTCCCTCTGACTATTTCCGGTCAGCCTCAGGCCTCACGGGACAGCGCCGATCGGGACAGCGCCGACCCCGGCTCAGCCTGAACCCACGCCGGCAGTGTCAGCAGCCTGTCCGGGGCAGTTTCCAGAGCAGCAAGCAGGCTCAGCTCCCCCCAGCACCAGCGCGCTCACTCCCGGAGCGCCGGACACCGTCGGAGCCGACGCCGATCACAGCGCAGCACTTGGGTGAGCCCGCGCAGACGCCAGACCAAGCGCAGATCTCAGCGCAGGTCACGATCACGGCGCAGATCGCAGAGCCGGGGGCGCAGGTCATGATCACGGTGCAGATCGCAGAGCCTGGACAGATCGCACAGCCGGAGATCATGGAGCAGGCGGAGCCAGCACAGATCGCGTAAATCTAGGAGCAGTCACAGGGACAATCCACGGCACAGGAACCGTCATCACTCCAGAAGCCGCAGCTCCAGACGGTGCAGGAACAGCGGATCTCATAAGAGAGACAGGCGCAGCACCTCATCATCATCGGCTTCCTTCACAGGAGATCCCGCCAGTCTTCCCCTTCTGCCTACAGTGCTCGCAGCTCCTCCCCTGCACGCAGTCTCCTCAGTGAATCGGAGGACCATCAGACGCAAGAGGAAAATGTAAGCCCACCCGCGTCATGCGTGCAGGTTGTTCCTGAACTTTTTCAGCAGGAGGCTGCTCCAGAGACCCTCAAACGACTCCAGGACATGCTGCAGCAATGGACTTCCTCTCTGGCTACTCTGGTCTCTGGCCCCAGCACCATCGTGCCCCCTCAGCCTGCCCCCTCAGTGACCAGCGTGGCTGCCAGGCCTGCACCACGCAACCCGGCTCCCACCTCTCCTTCCCAGGAGCAGGATGGCTCAGAAGCGCTCTCGCAGGCAGATTTTGCGTCTCGCATGGACTCTCTCTCTCATCCCGATGCCCCATCAGACTCTCCTGCCCCCCCCCGAGGACGTGACATACTACAAGTTCATCCAGAAGGTCATAACCTCTCTCTCCATCACTTCAGTGGACGTTCCGGATCAACGTGACGAGGTACAGAGCGCACTTAAGTTCATTGATGCTCCCAAGTCCATCTCTGCCCTACCCGTCCATCAGCTCCTCCGGGACAACCTCACGAAGATATGGCAGACTCCAGCATCCAATCACGCCTGCCCACGCAGGTTGGACAGCAAGTATAACGTCCAGCCCGTACCCGGCTTCGCCAAGCCGCAGCTACCGCACCAATCCATTGTTGTGGAATCAGCCCTTAAGCGCTCCAAGTCTTCGCGCAACTCTACCAACGCTCCACAGGGTAAGGACAACAAGCTCATGGACGATGTAGCTAAGCGAGTCTATCAAGGGGCCATGCTAAACGCTAGGATCGCGGCTCACCAATTCCAGCACGCGATCTATCAAGACACACTGGTGAACAACATCAGATCCACCGTCTCCCTTCTGCCTGAGATTCCACCCGCCCTCTCTTCTGCCCTTGCGGAGCTTGATGACTGCACACGGCACCAGGGACGGGCCGCCAACGATGCCTTTGAGACCGCAGCCAGAGTGGCAGGGGCGGCCATCTCTGCCCGCAGACTAGCTTGGCTCTGGGCTTCCGGCCTCCGGACTGATTCTCATGACAGCATTGCAGACACCCCCTGTTCCGGCGATTCGCTGTTCGGCGATAAGGTCGACACTGTCAATGATATGCGCGAACGCTGCACCACTCTCCAGACCTTAGAGGAAGGCGCCGACCATCCTCGCACCTACCGCAAGGGAGGCCCTCAAAGCAATGCCAGCTCCAAGCGGTACAACCCCTATCGCAAGTGGCAGCAGCAGCCCCGGTACAAGCAACAGCAGCACTACCAGGCCCCTTACAGGCAGAAGCCTCGCCAGCGGGACCGTGGGTCAAAGAAAACCCCGTCTGCTCCCGTGAAAGGCAATTCTAACTTTTGACTCTCAGCCCTGCCAGCACCTTCCGACCGGGGGACGCTTGTCCGCGTTCCTACCTGCCTGGGAGAATATAACGTCGGACCAATGGGTGCTGTCCATCATAAAGCAGGGCTTTCGCATCAAATTTTCTTTGAAGCCACCCCTTCGGCCCCCCGCCCCACCGAATTCGATTCCACTGGAGCATCTCGCCCCTATGACTGCAGAGATCCAGTCTCTGCTTGCCTCCAGGGCCATCGAGCCCATTCCCCCCAGCGAGACCGGCAAGGGATTCTACTCAAGGTACTTCCTGGTTCCCAAGAAGTCAGGAGGAGTACGTCCCATCCTCGATTTGCGAAAATTCAACAGATGCATAGCCAGGGAGAAGTTCAGGATGCACTCCCTCTCCACCATCCTGCCCCTCATCCAACCAGGGGAGTGGCTTGCCTCTCTAGATCTCCAGGACGCCTACACCCACGTCCCGATGCATCCGCAACACATGAAGTTCCTGCACTTTCAAATTGCAGGGCAACACTACCAGTACAGAGTGCTGCCATTCGGTCTCTCACCCGCTCCCAGAGTGTTCACCAAGTGCATAGCAGTAGCAGCTGCACTACTTTGCAGACAGGGGATATGTGTTTTTCCCTACCTGGACGATTGGCTCTTCTCTGCCAGCTCCCCCGCAATGCTACGGAGAGCTGTCAACAAAGCCATCTCTCTACTGTCCTCCTTGGGCTTCTTAGTGAACCACCGGAAGTCTCACCTCTCCCCAATCCAGAAACTGGAGTTCATCGGAGCCTGCATCGACACAAAGTGGGCCAAGGCCTTCTTGCCTCGGAGCAGGAGACATGCAATCATCAAGCTTGCTCTACAGGTCCTAAACAGCCTTCAATCTTCGGCCAGGACCATTCTGCGCCTCCTAGGGCACATGGCCGCTGCCACCCATGTCCTTCCCCTTGCGAGGTTGCATATGCGAGTTCTCCAATGGCACCTCTGCTCGCACTCGTGCCAGCACACCCAGCCTTTGTCCACCCTAGTCCCCAGGGATGACAGATCTTCCAAGGCAGTACGCTGGTGGACCCATCCCACCAACCTCTCTCGGGGCAAGCGTCTACAAGCACTCGCCCACCAGATCACCATAACCACAGATGCTTCCACTCGAGGTTGGGGCGCCCACTGCGCCAGCATGCGCATCCAGGGAGCTTGGTCCACCTCTGAAACAGCTCTCCATATCAACATCCTCGAGCTCAGAGCTGTCCGCCACGCCCTCTCGGCCTTACGGAGTCTCATATCCGACAAAGCCATCAGAATACTGACCGACAACCAAGTAGCTATGTTCTACATAAACAAGCAAGGGGGCACAGGGTCACGCCCCCTATGCAGAGAAGCCCTCAGCACCTGGCATCTTGCCCTCTCGCTCAACTGCAGCCTCCAGGCCTGCTACCTGCCGGGGGAGGAGAATGTTCTAGCCGATCGCCTCAGCAGACAGCTCAGCCCGCACGAGTGGACGCTACACCAGGACGTTTCATCGTTCCTCTTCGAGGAGTGGGGTCGCCCACAAATCGACCTCTTCGCATCCCAGGACAACACAAAATGCCACCTGTTCTGCTCGAAGAGACCTTCCCAACTCAGGCTGGCGGCAGACGCCTTCGACCTCACTTGGAACCAATGGTCACTGGCCTATGCGTTTCCGCCAACCCCATTAGTGGCGCGGACCATCCAACGCATTATCAGGGACCGTGCGACAGTCATCCTGGTGGTCCCATACTGGCCCAGGCAAATATGGTTCCCATATCTGCACCGCCTATCAGCGGAACCTCCGATTTGACTTCCCCTGCGACCGGACCTCCTCTCGCAGGACAGCGGCTCCATGCTTCATCCCAATCTGCAGATGCTGTCTCTCTCGGCTTGGAAGCTGAAAGGCTAAACCTGGCACCTCTCAACCTGACGGCCGAGGTCCAGCAGATCGTTCTCGCAGCCCGGCGCCCCTCCACCAGAAAATGTTACGGCCTTAAATGGCATCGCTTCTGCATCTGGTGCGAGGCGCGGCACCTTGATCCATTCTCATGCCCAGTGTCCTTGCTCCTCGAGTACCTGGCATCTCTCTCCACCCTGGGCCTGCGAACCCAGTCCATCAAGGTCCACCTCTCCGCCATCGCGGCTTTCCATCACCGCGTTGGCGACTCGTCGGTGGCGGCCCTTCCAATCGTTGCCAGCTTCATGAAGGGGTTAGCCAATCTGCGCCCCCCAATCAGGCAACCGGTGCCTCCGTGGGACCTGAACATTGTCCTCAATCAGCTTACCAAAGAACCCTTCGAACCTCTGCACTCATCCGGGATGAAATTTCTCTCCTGGAAAACCTTGTTCCTCATTGCTATCACTTCTGCCAGACGGATCAGCGAACTCCACGCCCTCGTCGCTTACCCTCCTTACACTGTTCTCCTCCACGACCGTGCTCTTCTGCGGACACACCCAAAGTTTGTCCCCAAGGTGGCAACCTCCTTTCACATCAATCAAATCATTGAACTGCCCTGCTTCCTCCCCGGACCCCACTCCGATCCGGAGCGGCAGCGCCTTCATACGCTGGATTGCGTCCGGGCCCTTCGATGTTACCTACAGAGGACTGCCTCCCTGCACAAAGGGTCTCAGCTCTTCATCTCATACGACCCTAACAAGCCTGGTCACCCAGTGTCCAAACGCACGCTGTCAGGATGGATTTCCGCGTGTATCTCTCTGAGTCTCTCGCTAGCTGGAGAAGACCCCCCCGCAGGCATCAAGGCTCATCACCTGCGGGCGCTGGCCACCTCCATTGCCAATTTGCGCTCCATTCCAGTCCCTGAAATCTGCAAAGCTGCCACGTGGTCCTCTGTCCAGACCTTTCAGAGGCACTACTATCTAGACGGCCCGGACCACGGCGGCCCCGCCTTCGGCCTATCTATATTGTCTGCGGGCTCGGGGATGAATTGTGTGACTTGACTCTTTACTGCCAGGACCCTTGACTTTGAATTGTGTCTTACCCTGTCACTACTAGTGCTTTGACTGTAAGATTACTCATACACTGTGCCTTGATCGCTATGCATCTTATAATGTGTTGCACTTTATGCCTTGCCTATTGATTGAGCTACAACCTAGGAGTTATGGTGATTACGTTGGCATCTGGCCACTGTTTGATGTCCTGTTGCACATACCTTTGTTAACGTTTGAGCACCTGGTTATGTTTTTGCACTTGTGTCACTTACCCACTTGTTATTTGCACACCTTGTTCTTTGCACAGGCCTGGCTTGTCAGGCCGCATTAAACCTGCCTTGCACCTTACGGTTCGGCTTGATTCTGTCTCATTATTGATTCCCCTCCGCTGCTTCTGTAGCTGGGGAGACACCACTTGTGGCTGACTCATCCTGCTTGCCCTGGGAGAAAACGAGTTACTACTTACCTGTAACGTGAGTTCTCCAGGGACAGCAGGATAAGTCAGCCACACTTTCCCACCCTCCTCCCCGGCGCGGGAACTCCTGTCCTCTGCTCCGCCTCCTCGCTGCTGGTAGCGTCTCAGCTTGGAAGATCTGGCCAGCTAAGGGCGGATCAGGAGGTGGGGCTACTGGTCAGGCCCAGAAGGCTAAAGCCTTCTGGGCTAATGAGAGTACTTCCGTCTCTGGCGCCGTCAGATGACGTCACCACTTGTGGCTGACTTATCCTGCTGTCCCTGGAGAACTCACGTTACAGGTAAGTAACTCGTTTTTTCCTAGGTTCACATTCTCTCTTGTACACTTCTGCACAAAAGTGTGGTTTACCAGGCTCTCCCATACAAGGCCGCAAAATACTCTGTTTCATAACCCACATGCGTGTCTTCTTGTGTCAATCATATGTTCCTGTGTATATTTTCAGGTAGACAAGGGTGCAATCATATAAAGCAAACATATGAAGCAGGCCTGAAATCCAGACTTGGACTGATTACCCCTTCAGCACAGACCTCATGGTGCAGTCTCTTCCTTCAGGGCCTGCACAGACCTCATGGTGCAGTCTGTTCCTTCAGGGCCCGCACAGACCTCATGGTGCAGTCTTTTCCTTTGCGGCCTGCACAGACCTCAGGGTGCAGTCTCTCCCTTTAGGGCCCATACAGACCTCATAGTGTGGCAGGTGCAGGCCTGTGACCCACGGTGTCTGACATAAGCAGGCTAGCATGGCTAGCTTGACCTGTAAATGAGGCCTGAACTATTAGGACCATCTTTTGTCAAAGCCTTCCACGAAGCCACCCACTATGGGAAGAGTGCTATGGAAAAAGCACTCAGACCACATTTCTACATCCCTCTGATGACAACCATATCAGCCTCAGTAGCACGTCAATGTCTAACCTGTGCCAAAAATAATGCCAAGCAAGGCCTTATAACGGCACCCCGAGTTCAGTCAGGAGGTGTCACCCCCATGCACAACCTCCAAGTTGATTTTACCGAAATGCCAAAAGCCAATGGATACCATTATCTACTAGTATTAGTTTGTACTTTCTCTGGGTTGGTAGAAGCCTTACCAACCAGAACTGAGGAAAGCCCGAGAAGTTACCAAAGTCTTAATGAGAGAGATTGTCCCCAGATTTGGAATCCCAGCAGTAATAGGGTCAGACAATGGACCCTCATTTGTCTAGCCAAGTTATCAGCAGTTAGCAAAAGCTTTGCAGATACACAATGGAAAACTCCACATGGCATACAGACCCCAGAGTTCAGGGGAAAGTAGAGCGAATGAATCATTACCTTGAAAGCCCAAATGTCCAAGGAGCTTTTGTCAGGAGGACACACTTGAAATGGCCCCAAGTGCTCCCATAGCTGTACTCAGAATACGCTCAGCTCCTGTAAAGTCAACAGGGATTTTCCCCTTTTGAAGTTTTGTATGGTAAACCCCCACCAATAGTGCAGGGAATCAAAGGAAGTTTAGCCCAGATTGGTTCAGAAGTAACCAGACAAGAACTCCTAGCTCTTAGTTTTGTTCTGCAGACTCTCCATAAGTGGAGCAAGACCAGTTGCCTATCAACTGACGGAACCCTTGCATCCCTATCAGCCTGGTACTTCGGTGCGTGGATTCACAAGATTGGAAGAAGACACCGTTGGAACCCCATTGGAACGGGACCGTACACCGTAATTCCTGTCTACCCCAACTGCAGTTAAAGGTAGCCCGAGATCGAAGCCTGGATCCACCAAACGCAGATGATGTCAAGCCCGCCGCCGATCCGTGAACCAGAGCAGTGGACAGCAGAGCAGCACCCCTGATGTACACTTGCGAGTTACTGTGAGACGGCAACCAGCAGCTTAGACACTTCATCCCAAGTGCTTTGCAGTAGCCAAGGTCCTTTCGAAGAGGATTTGCTGTTTTCCATGCAGCAACAGTTTTGTTTCAACGAAACCCAATCTGATTTGATTGTGTGTGATTTGGCACATACTTTGAGATTACTACGTTGACTAAGCCAGACTTCACAAGCCAACTGGAAACTGCTAAAAAGTTGCGTCAATGTGGTACTAGGACATCTTGAGGATCTTCAATCAACACTCAGCACCGGTGAAAAATTGCTTCCATTAGCAAACGGGACGAAGAATTCAATAAAAGACCGTCGTGATCAAGATCAGCGAAGCTGAGGATTCAGCAGGAACTGCCAATCAACATCAACATTGTATCTTTGTTTTTGCTTTGCCTTGGTTGCCTTCTTTGGAGGTTTTTAACTGACTTATGCTTTACCTCAATGCCTTGCTTGCCATTACTTCTACTAGAACTGGACCTGAAAGTAACTCAGACTTTGCTTTACCCATTCTTACTATACCTGCAAGGGAAAAAAAAAACAGTAACTCGGTGTATCTATAAACACCACTGAACTAAATGTTTGCACTCCTGCCAAAATCCAAAGCAATCTATCATCCGCATCAGAATCCATCCTAGTACACGTTGGATACTAGATGGAAGGATTGCAGATGGACCCTATATTAGCTGCTACACCACCACTCTAAGGACCATACTAAACACCTGCCTGTTTTGAATTTTGATGCATGTAATGCCATTAATAGAGCATAGTCAGTCCACCTGTGGTACATGGGAAGAGGGAAAGGAAGCGTTATTATCGAAATGACCATAAGTATATGTGTCCAGAAGGTTGCCACAAATTTGGTGGAAGTTGTACAGGTTTAAAAACAGGGATCAGGCTATAGTACTGCTTTACAGCGGCCACGATTACTATTGCCCGTCTGGGGATTGTGTTTTTTATGCTACCTCGAAACACGGGTATAAACTGATGAGAAAAATAGAATAAACGGATGGCTACCTATAACCAAGGCAAACACTAAATTGATAAATGTCAGAAAGATGCTTGTAAACCTTACAATACGTATACACAATCCCCATGCAATGGAAAACAAGGATACAAGTTTGGTTTACGTATTGCTGGAGGAGCAATAGATCCAGGGACCATTGTGTATATCAGATTGAATACTCAAGGCCCACAAGTCATCCTAAATATCATATTCATAATACTTTTTATGAAGCTATGCATTTGTAATATAAGTTTGAGAATCCCTCACCCTTCAACAGAATTTATTTGTCGTTAGATATTAGCCGGCGCAGCAGTGATCTAGTCCACCCCCGGAAGATCTCAGATTGCTATTTTTGTGGCGGGACACCAAAATGGGAGACCAATGGCCATGGGAAAGCCACACAAGAATTGAATTATTCTATGACTTACAATCAGAATGACGTACACAAGACTACCACAGTGATCACGTGGGTGTTAGCGCACCTCAATAGTTGGACGTCTTTGTTATGCTCGAAACTGGAACCCCAGTATCTACCAAAAAGGTAGGACCAGATGGTCTGTCTTAGCCAGAAGTACTAGATATGGCCACGACCCCAAACCAAAAAAAGACAGAATGGTGTGCGTCAGGAATCAGACATACTGAAAATCCTAACCCTTTGAGCCAGATTTCCCTGACGTGATGGTCTATGCGACTAAACCCTTGCCAAAGGTCCAAGCCTTGGCAAGCCCCACCTGGCCCTATATTGGTATCTGTGGGAAAACGAGAAATTTGCGCAACTCCCGCCACCACTGGGGAGGAGGAGCAGGTTGTCCTTGAGGGAAACACCAAGCAGACCTTCTTTCTTCCTGTTTAAAACTGAACATGGAGGAGAACAATTAGGATATCCTGTATACAATACCCACAGACCACAAAACGAGCATTTTGCAGAAAGAAAAGAGAGTGGAGAAGCATTACAGATAGGGCAAGTGGGAGAAGTGGCAAGGTGGTGATTGGCAAACAGAACGAATTGATTGAGTATTATGGACCTGCCACTTGGGAATGATGATGTGTTTATGTATGGGTTATCGTACTCCAATTTATATGATTACATCGTTAATTATTCGATTCGTACAAGCAGTAGTTGAAATAATATACCACATCGAAACTAGTCATGCTCTTACGGCTCTTAGCTAGACAAAGTACTAAGATGGCGCACTGCTATATACCAGAACCGCTTAGCACTTGGATTATTTGTTAGCAGCTGAAGAGGAGGAGTATGTGGTAAGCTGGAATTTAAATATTTGTCTGTTTGAAAATACGATGGATAAAGGGTCAAGTCGTTGAAGGAAATTGCTAAAGATAGGCAAAAGACATGCGTATGTGCCCAAGTACAGACTTGGCCACGATATTTGAATTTCCTAACTGGTTTGATAACATTTTCGCGGGGCTGGTGAGGATTTAAGAATTTCATTGTTCTAGTACTAATCCTTGTTTGCGGTATCTGCGTTATTACCATGTTTAAGCCCATGTTGTATGCGTTCCATTCATAATGCTATTGATTAGTACAGTAGAACGGAAGGCCCGCAACTAAAATAATGGCTGTATAAAAAGCGTCTAGTCATAGTAGAAATCCTTCAATCATGTATCGTGATTTCTCTAAAAGTGATTTAATTCTCACACCTTATTGAGTTACTAGGGTTGAGATTAATCAAAGGGGGAAATGTGGCAGGTGCTTGCAGGCCTGTGACCACCGGTCGTTGTCTGACATACAAGAAAGGCCAGCATGGCAGGCTGACCTGTTTAAATGAGGGCCATGTGGAAGAGGGGCATATAGGATGGCACACCCCAA